>JANHGN010004386.1:5510-64308 GCA_024605025.1 Megaceryle maxima
GACCTCCAGAATGAGCCTCTCCATTATTTTTCCAGGGATGGAGGTGAGGCTGACTGGCCTATAGTTTTCTGGAATCTTCTTCCTGCCCTTTTTGAAGACTGGAGTTACATTGGTTTTCCTCCAGTCCTCCGGCACCTCTCCTGTTTGCCATGATTTTGCAAAAATGATGGAGAGTGGCAGGGCGACAACATCAGCCAGTTCACTCAGCACTCTTAGGTGCATCTCATCAGGGCCCATGGACTTACGTACATTCAACTTATGTAACTGGTCCTTCACCCAGTCTTCATTGTCCAGTGGAGAGTCATTTTCCCCCCCTGGCTCTCTCCCCTTCAGCTAGGGACTGGAGTTCACAGGGGCTGGTCTTAGAAGTAAAGACTGACTGAAGTCAGTTTTCCTCACTAATCTTAAACCAATGTAAACTTTACATGGAAAAATCAGAGAAGCAGAAATAAACTGTTATGCAGATAAATGTGAATAGAACTTCAGTGCTCTGCAGTTACAAGGGTTTACAGTTATTCTAAGATATGTAAACCTGTCCTGCCTTGGTTTCTGTTCTTTTCTTCCCACATTTCCTGTCCCCAATTACTGTTCATTCTGCACTTGTTGGAGTTTAAGCATAATGCTGGATTTAAAACAAGTGAATGCTCTCTTAACCCTAACAGTGTATCAAAAATTTAGAATGGTTATCTGTTTTTATTGTACTTTTTGTATTGTACTTGTAGTTAGCTACACCTGATATGTCTAGCAAGTTAGGTCTCAGCTGGGCAGTTTTCAGTGAATTCTGTCATTTTTTAATAGCTCACAGCTTCTTTCCTTAGGCACAAGAAATGGCACCTTAAGTTACATGAAATACTTAAATCTATAAGTTCACTGTTATTTTAAGCCTCATTAAACTAAATCATATTTATATCAATGTAGTTGTACTATAGTTACAATACAAATCACAAAGACAAATGCTGAGCAGTTTGTTTCCCTTAAAATTTGGAGAGATTGCGTTTTCTTTTTTAGTCTAAATTTCTGTTAATTTTTTGAAGGGCATTACGGACACAGCCCAAACCATCTATGAGACTGCTGCTCGTGAGCATGAAAACAGAGGAGTAACTGGAGCAGTTGGAGGAGTCCTCCGCCAGATTCCACCAACTGTTGTGAAACCTTTCATTGTTGCAACAGAGGCAACCTCAAACGTTCTTGGTGGAATGAGAAACCAGATCAGGCCAGATGTGCGTCAAGAAGAGTCTCAGAAGTGGCGCCTTGGGGAGGACTAAGATTATAAATCTGACTCAGCAGGCAAATAGCAAGGCTGGAAATGGAGAAGCTCCCATTGGCAGCTTTAGATGGAGCTTGCTTTTTGTCATGCTCATCTCAGGAACAAATGAGGTTTTCAACTATTACTAGCAAAACATCCAACCAAAAATATTTATGAAATGAGAAGAAAATTGGTACTTGCTTTTACTGTGTGTTACCAACATATTTGGTAGATAGTGCCAAACATAGCGAAGCATGCGCTGCCAGCTCAGAGACATGCTTGCTCTATTCCGTTTACCACCTTTGTCTTGGTAGATTTAACATCTCAAGCAGTAGCCTGTATGGTGAAACTAAGTATATTTTAGAGATGCTTTCTGAGCATAGTTGAAGAACAGTCTTCAGTAAAAGGCTCTGCAGATGCTCTTCACTGACTAAAGGATGAAAGCTCTCATTTTGGACATGAGATGAAGGCTATGTAACGTGGAAGCAGATAAGATAATACCTTTTAGTGGTCATAAGCATCGCTTTTAGCGTGGCACTTACAGCAAGGGCAAGCTTGATAACCATTCAGAATTTATTCAGTGTTGATACACCTATGAATAGGATTTGTTCCTAAATATTAAATACCTACTTCTGTGGGTCTTGGAAGAATCTGAATGTTGCAGAAATTTCTGTTGTGTTGCACTTTAAAGGATATGGCCTGTATATTGTGCTTTTTTTATAGTGTGAATAAAATGTAATGTGCATTATCCTTTATGTGGTTTAGAAGCTTACAGAAATTATTGAAAAGAGCATCATTTGATGATGATCCTACAGAAAAGTGTCTTAAATTTGTTTAAACTACTCGTTATATGTAAAAAACACTTTTGTCTTCTGTTACACTAATTACAATGCTAAAAATAACTATTCTTCAGGAAAACAGCAGTTAAATATTACTGTGGCCAACAGTTCTTTGTAAGAATGACAAATCCTAAGTAAAAACAAATTACTTCATAATTTCATAGTTAAAATTCTATACAGACTTTATTTTATTATTCTACTATTATTTAAAGTTCATGTCGCAAAGTTGCTGCTTTTACAACACATTTTTAATTTAAATTGTGCATTGTCAGTTATTTGACAATGAGTACTTGGAGTTACTTAATTTGAACTGGGGATGGGGGAGGGGATTTAAAAAAAAAAAAGGACAAAAAAACTTCAGAAATCAAAGTTGGTACTGACATTATTTACAGTTCAATAGGTGACCAGGTCCTCCACAGAGCTTTATTAAGCAGCTGACATTGCCTCATTTCTAGGTGGTTTAAAGGCTTGGCACTAGTTATGCAGGAATAAATTATTTTTCCTTTTATTAGCAAAAACTGAAGTATAAGAAGTAAAGACTATTTTTAATAGAAAAATTCTCATTTTGAATTTCAACAGTTTAACACTTTGGATGACTAGCCAGAACATAAGTTTGGCATAGTCCTGTGCTTGTCTTAAGTGGAAATTCTGCAAACGTGCTATGTGGAAAATCCCCACTGAATGAGAAACATCAGATACTGTTGATCAGACTTCCGTCTCTAAGGGTGATGAAGTAGTTTCACTCTTATTTAATACCTGCCACTGGCAAATAATTTGCTGATGGGCTTTAGAGGACAAATGGGAGTGTATGAAGGAAAGTGGCTACTGCTTGTTCCTATTAGCTATTCCTGAACACCAAAGAATCTGGCTGGAGGGTAAATGATTTGAAAATGTCCCCTCTGCTGGGAAGACTTCTGCAGTCTGCTTTATTCTTTTTCATAAAACAAAATTCTAGTTAAAGTCTTGCACTGGGTGACAGGTTCTATTACAAAGTTTTGTTTTCATTCACTGGAATCATCTAAGTTGTGATACACTTTGAAGACCTGGTAATTTCAGTTAAGATGACTTGCTATAAGTAGAAGGAGGTGCTTTTGAGAGGACAAATACCTGCAGATATTATGGCATGAAATGCTTTCTGATGTAAAAGTACTTGCTGCTGTTCATACTTCTACCCATTAATATGAGAGCTTTGCTTTAGTGAGAGCTCAAAGCTTGAGCATTTTGCACAGAAGTGAATTCCATATTTGTAATTAGGTACCTCCTGAAGGCCTTCTCAAGAAGTGGTGATGAGTGTGATGCGTCAATGCAAGTAAGTAGCAGTGCATCATTTCAATTTGCAGTTACCGTACTATGTAACTTTGGCTGGTCCAGTTGATTGGAATCTACTGTAATAGAATAAATCTACATTTTCCTTTCTGAGATTGCTGAAAAGGAGCAGTTGGCATTTGGGTGTTCATTTAATTTTCAATTCCGTCATGATCTGATTGTACTGCAATGCAGTTAGAATATATTTTTATATGAGGGCATGCTGTCAAGGTAAAACATTTTTATAGAGTGTCTCTCACTGTCAGCAACACAGATTGTATACATTTATTAAACTTCACTTTTCAATATGTAAACCTTGCATTTGCTGCTTGCACTTTATTGAGCCTTTTCAGTGAAATTAATTTTTTTTCCAGCAGTTTATTTTGACAAGCAGTTTCTTAATTTTTGGATGTACATTCTTCATTGGTTTTCAGTTTTAACAAGATCTTGCAGTGTTGGAGATGGTTAAAAAAAACAAACCAAAACAAAAAACAAAACACAAAAAAAACCCCCACCAAACAAACGGTAAAAAAACCCCACAAAACTTGCCAAAGTAATCTTTACATTAGGACCTTGTTTTCAGAATGCCTTGTATGGAGTGGCTTGTGTTTTAAATGAAAAAGTATAGATCATGTATGAGAGAGGACTAATCTTATCTTTTGCTCAGTACTTTAAAAGTTTTCAAGCACTTAAAAAAAGCCCAGACAAAATGAGATTTGACTCTGGACATATTTCCTGGAAATGGAAGCCTGTGGATACATGACTGTATCCTCTGTTAGCAGGAGGACATCTGCAAAAATACTCTACTTGAATTTTCCACTGAAAGCAGTTATTTCAGATACTCACACTTTTCATATTTGTAGTGGGTGTAAACTGACACATGTTTAATGTTCAAATTCTGTAATGCTGAACTAACGTTATTACTGCTACATAGTCTGATACTGTCCTGATAGAACTGTCATCCCGAGTGTTCCTGAGCATCCTGGCACTTGAACTAATACATTGATGGGTGCCTGGGAAGTAGCTGAGAAAGACAGCTTTTGAAAAGCGAAACAAAACCCGTACTTCGTAAGAAACAGTGACTGAGAGCAACAATTCATCCATGCAAAGGCAGCTTCCATTTTCTCTTTCCAGTATCTCTTGACAGTTGAAAATACCGTAGCTTTTTAGGGAAGCAGTGTACCCTATGTGTACTTGCCTAATGGTAAGCATTAGGTCAGTCACCAGCGAGTTCATATGTACTTAAGGGATGTGTCTGGTTTTATCGATTGTGGTTGATTGTGAACATTGATTGCTTGCTTTCATTTACAGTTGCTTAATTGAGTTGTCAAGATTGGTTTCTTTGTAAACCAAAAGCTGTTCAATGGTTATGAACAAGAGACACTTACTGAACGTGATCCATATACCTGCAAATGTGATACTGATTTTACTTTAAATATTCAAATGTGTGCATTTTGTAAAACAGTGAAATCCAAGAATTTGTTTAGAGTAGTTAAATACTTAAAATCTTTTAAATATTCTAAATCTCACAGCAATATAAGCATTGTTAGAGAAGGTGTGGGTATTTATGTCAGTTTGGATCCCTAGTGTGCGTATTTCATCTCCAGGCCTCATGATGTAAGCTTCTGACAACTGTTTTAAGTTGCTCTATATGCCAAATCTTGTTTACAATTCAAAAATTAAATACTACAAAGTAAGTACATAAATCATGCATTTGTACTGGATTTCTTAACAGGTAGCTCAGATAGAGACACAACAATTTGTGTATAAGTTTGTGTATATTTTTTACATTTTTTTCATTTATAGTAGTTTTGTGGTATTGTTTGTATATAGCTTGCTAGGGTAAAGAATATAATCTCATGAAATGGAAACCACTGTTGAAGGGAATTGACTATTTCAACTTCAGTTATTTTTCTTACAGTTCTTCTCCCCTCACTATGTCTTTGAGAATTATTTTTGACCATAATTTATATGGCACTAAAAGTGTATATTTTAGCTTATTAAAATGCTGAAAGGCCTGAGTGCAAATAGGTTGTCCTGTTAAATATGTTTAATGGAAAAAAACCACAAATTTGTAAAAATACATAAATAAATATCTTAATTTGTTCCTTGAGTTGGTTTTCTGTACCTATGAATATAACACATATGAAACAGCCTCCTGAAATAAGAGTTAACTGCTAAAACTTTTTACCTGCCTGGTTCTACAGCTCTACCTCAAAAATTGAAAAAAGTTTTACACTGGGAATAATAATAATAAAATAAACATATAAAAAACAAGTAAAAAAGGAACAACAAAAAAACCCCCAACAAAACAACAACAAAAAAAAACAAAACAAAAAAACCCCAACCAAACAAAAAACCCCCAAAAATAAGCAAGCTTTAAAATTGCATGGAGATCAAAAGCTAGGAAATAAGTTAACCTAGGTAATAGAACCCATCTCTGTGGTGTGTCAAAGTGCTCTTCATCTGTACCATCACACAGTGTCTCCCATAAGCTTGTTGCCGTATTTACTGAGTTTGTATTTCTTATCTCTCCACCTTCAGTGGAGATTATAAAGCTTTATTAGTTTCCAAACCCTGTGAAGAATGTTTGTATCCTCTGTTCAGGATGTTTGTATGATTGTGACTTCACAGGCTTTTAGATCCAAATATCTGAAAAGAGATCTCTAAAGGCAGAGTACTGCGTAGTATTATGAGTGGTAGTGGCAGATCCCTGAATAATGAGACACATGACAGGTGCAAATAAATTTCTACTCTCTTTTGCAATGGCAAACAGTAACCATTTAAGAAGGAAGCTGACTCTCATGTTGTGCAGCTTCTCTCCCTTTTTTTAAACAAGACCTAAAATTCAGTATTTTTAAAAAGCTTCCTCTCTGTCTTTATTTAAGGAAGTTCGGTGTAAGCAGAAAGAGAGGGAGAGGTGTTTTTTTTCTTTGCAAGCAAGGTGGACAAGTTTCTTCTCAGATTTTCTAAACTTTCTAAGTGATCAAGAATATTTGAAGAAATGCTGTCCTGAGGGAAAATGTGGACCACAGAGGATAAATAGGGAACAGCTTAGAATTTGTCATTGATGATCCCAGAAAAGTATGAAAAAATAGAGGAATTTATTTCACGTGTTCCCAGTGCTTTCTTTCACAGATCAAAAGTGATAAAAGTTTTGAACTCTTGTGCTTTGCAGTCTGTGCTTCCCTGGATTTTTGTCAGTTATCTGCCATTTGAAAGAGAACTTTTACACAAAAAGTACTAGTAAGTGTTTGTGGAACTCTGAATTTAAGTCTACTGTAATTCAATTTTTTTTGTATCCATACAGTCAGAATACCAAGCTTCATTTTGCTCAGATGAGCCCCAGAGAGATGACAGAGGATGGCAAAAGCTGGCATCACAAACCGGGGAAAGTGTCAAAGAAGTTCTATTTCTCTTAGCAGTATGAAGGTGTACCAAGGATACTCCTGATGTCTCCAGGTTAGTCCCAAGAGCAGAGGAGACTAAGACTCCACAGCCTATGACAGTCCAGTTAATTGAGAATTTATGGAAAGTCATCAGTATGACATACTAATCTAGAGCAACATTAGCTGGTGTCCTTGAACTGCATTCCTAACTGAGGATAACGCAGGATCAAGCGATTTTTGTTATCAACCTTTCAAAATGTGGTATTAAGGGATGTTTTTCTTTCTAATTTGTATTTCTAGAAAATAATATTTTAAGATATCTGGTATTGTCACAGTTTGTAAAAGACTTCATAAAGATGCCTTTTTGTGGCAGATAAAGTGAAGTTTCAAAGCAGTTTTATTCTGAAGCAGAGTAACTGTATGAAAGAATTTACTTAAGGACAACAATCTAGTGTTTTATGGCACCACAGGCAAGGAAACAGTTAAATCTCCTTAGATGTTTGTCATGAGGATTTGTGAGATCATTGTATGTGGTGTAATTCTGTTCTCAGGCTTACATTTGTGTATCTAATTATTTGTTCTGTTGTTGATTTAATTCTGTAGTAGGAGCATGAGTGTTAAATTTGGCTCTTGAAGGCCAAGAGTTGAAGGAAGCTTCCAGAGAAGAGATTTGTACCTGGATAAAAGTTACTTCAGTTTTGGGGATATGTCTACCTGTGCCTTAGGACAACTCAGTAAAATGGGGTGTGATCCATTGTAGCTCATTGGCACAAAGGTAAAAGAAGTAGCAGCTGTCTTAGCACACTTTAACTTTCACCTTTTGACTTTAGGATTTTGCAGTTGTTTGTTACTGAAGATTCACTGGTGGCTTCAACAACTCTGTGAATGTCACAGCACTTCTTTCCTTTCTTCCTTTTACCTCTTCTTTATGTTTTGTTTGAAAATGCTTCCTACTGTGTATACACCACAGTCTGAGGGAAGCTTGTTGTTCTTTGTAAGTGAAAGGAGTTGTGAAATGGAGGGTATTTGACAGTACCACTGCCATTGTAACACTGTGTCCTGGCTTCAGCTGGAATAAAATTCTTTTTTTTTTTTTTCCTAGTAGCTGGTATGGAATATCTCTTTGGCCAGTTCGGGTCAGCTGTCCTTGCTGTGTCCCCTACCATCTTCTTGTGCACATTTAGTCTTTCCTGGTAGCACAGTATGAGAAGCTGTAAAGTCCTTGAGTCAGTGTAAACACTGCTTAGCAACAACTCAAACAGTGTGTTACCAACATTATTCTCATCCTAAATCCAAAATACAGCACTATACCAGCTACTAGGAACAAAATTAACTCTATCCCATCTGAAGCCAGGACACATTGGCAGTTCTTGGTCAAATGGCATGTCAAGAGACTGGAAAAGGTGCAGGCATGGTGTGCTGAACCATAAAAGAAGAAACATTTCCGGGTGTGCTATAAGAGCGTTTATAAGACCATAGGTAGTGTGGGTTTTGCTAGGTATACCTTTTGACATGACCAGTATTGTACAGATCTGGTTCCACTGCAGCTGATAGAAAGCCAGATAGCATGTGTACCTGGCAGTGATAGATGGATAGATATATGTGGGTATATGTGTGATAGATGTGCACACAAACACTTGGTACTGGGGATGGAAAGGTAATAGAAATGCAAAGTATGGTATGAGAGGATAAAAATAGTTGTGCTCAATTGTATAAATAGGTTCTTTATACAGATACAAGTTTTTAGGAAATACAGTTCCTGGTAACATTTATCTCTTCAGTAATGTTAAACAGTTACAAAATGTTTCCTGGAATTATTCAATAAATAAAATGCTTCACTGTCACTATGACCGGTCCCTAAGTAGTGCCAGAAGTGCCTTTTAAAGCACTAAAGGTATTTATTTTAAGCATAAAGCTTTCAGTGATGCCCTTGAGTTCAATTTTCTCTTGACCTTTCTGATTTGTTTAGTACCTTGTGGTAATGGTGTTTACTCTTTCTGTTCTTTTCCATGTCACTCCTGCCTCTGAGTGCTTACTTTCTTCAGAACAGTCAACATGCCAAATGTGGCAGATGTAAATGAGGGGGGAGCAATTATAACAATTCTATTGGAGGCAAACCTTCTTACTTGATAATTGAATTGCATTCAGACCAGCCAAAAGTCTTATCCCAGAGCACGACTTTCTATTTTTACTGTTCTTCTTTCCGAAAAGCTGTGACTTAATGCCATGTAGCTCCCTCTTTCCTTTTCCTGACCAGAGGTGATGCCCCTCCAGGTAAAGTTAATACGATGGAATTTGACAATTTGTTCAAAAAGAAAAATGACCTCCAAGTTTGAGAAGATCCATTGACATTGGATGGTAAACTGGGCCCTGTCTCTTCACAGTATCTCACAGACACTGCAGAAATGACAGGAGGCAATTACAAAGGAGTGCGTCCCACTACATTAACCATTAATGCCTCTGCATCATTGCCCTAAGCCTCTCATATCACTTAATGCAAAGACCCACACTGACGTTAATAAAGAAGGTTTTCAAATACAATTTTCATCATAACCATCTTTCCTTGTTGTCCTCAGCCTCAATTTTTACTGATGCTGCTTCCTATTAAGTGTGAAGCTCCAACAATAATTTTTAACAGATATTAGTGAACATGCAGAAAAGGCCAGAAAGGATAATGAATAAAGATGAACAATATTTTTATTTCTGCCACACCTGAGCTTCACTTTTGAGTACAATTTTGTTTTAATTACTTGATCTATACCACTATGCTGGGGACAATCACTTGAATTTAAACTTACCATGCAAACAGAAGAAATAAAAAGTGGATTTTTCAGATTAGCATTGAAAACTTGAAAAATTATTGGATGGTTTTTTTGGTGGGCTTTTTTTTTTTTAATGTTATTATTTTATTTTGGGTTGCTTTTTTTTCACTGCACCTTTTAAGAGCAGCTATCCAAACATATCCACTGGAACCCTCTTTGTGTTTCTGAGTCATAGCTCTTAAACTTTGCTTTTGCAAAACTCGTCTCCACAGCGAAGTTAATATAGTGGAGGGATAGTAAAATGAGTTCGTCTGCCTGACCAGAGACTGAAGAGCTGAGGAGGAAGCTATGGATGTATGTATCCAGCCCTCCTGAGGAAGTATGGAGATGTTTGTTTCCAGAACACAGACACCATATTTCCCTATTGGTGGGAAAATGGGGCCTTTCTGACCTTCCCATGTGTTTTGGGGAACTGGCCCTGACCTTCCTCACAGTGGGCCTTGGGCCAGGACCACCAGGTGCAGGGGCTGATGAGCACATAGCTTCCTTCCTGTCTGTAACATAATAGTATTACCTTCTTTACTTTTCTAAGGAGATGTTGTTTAAGCCAATTTGTGATGTGAGTCAGGGAAGGTCTAAACTTTCAGAGAAAGCAAAGCAAAACAGCAGCGCAGCGCACCTTGTTTTTACTGTGAAATCCCAGATGAAGAAACATTTTATCCTGGTTTTGTCCTATTCTTGATTTAAAAAAAAAAAAAAAAAAAAAAAAAAAATCTGTTCTTCTGCATTGTGTTGGATTGTTCAGGAAAATAAACAACCTGGACTTAGCCTGCTGCAACACACAGAGATACTGGGACTGTGTTTTTGCTCAACTGTCCATGGGAGGCAGGTGGCAGGACAGCAGCTGTTGGGCCTGGTGTGGTTTACTGCTTGTACATTCTCCTTGTACATTCATCTGCTGAAATAACCTCTAGAAGCATATAGCAGAACAGAAAAAAATGAAACTGTGTCCCTGACTATTTATAGCACGGGTCAAGTGAGAGTTTGAGGAGAACTGAAAGAGAAGACTCCTTCAAATTCTTTACTGCTTGAAAATTGAAGGACCTGCTTAGAGTAAGGCAAAGAACTGGGAGCATTTTGATGGAGTTTTGTTAGTCTTCAGGGGAACTTCCACATGACTGAGTCTGTTTGCTTTGCTGAAAGCTGTTTCCTTTTTCAGATCACTTTCTCTTTAAGATCAAGTCCACTGCATTAGGTTCCAAGCAGTAAGAATTTACATTCTTCAGACATTTCAAGATCCTGAATTTCTATGCAGTGCTTCCAGAAATAGCAGCTGTCACTATAATACAAAAATGCTTGAAAGATATTTTCAGAACAGCTCTTGTTTACATAAAAACTGACAACTAATATTGTCTTCTATGAATCAAACTTCATCCCATACATTGTTTGTTAGATAGAAAATACCTGTGTAGTGGACAGCACATAAAGCAATACTGGCCCAGAACACAGAAGGTGTTGTATAATAACAATTAATTATTGTGACTCTTTGTGTTTGTGTATTTCATGTGAAATGATACTGTCATTTTTTGTATGCATTTACATTTTGGTCACAGAGTAGCTTAAGCTGTCCTTTACCCATTTTTCCAGCAGCTACTCCATCTGGTCTCACTTTGCCTCCTAAACTGATCCAGGATACCTAGTTTTGTGCTTATGTAGTGAGTTGGAATAGAAACTGGCTAATTAATGGTTTGCTGGTTTTTAACCTGGATCACTTTCCTAATTCAGTTCATCACACACCTAAAGACCCAGGTGTTGTGACTCAGCTAAACCAGAAAGAACAAGTGAGTGGAGGAGTCCAACTAGGGCAGGTCAAACCAGCAGAGTCCTTGAAAGGAATATATGGGAAACTGTGGCCTCAGCAAACACCAGTTACCTTTACATCATTATTAGCTCTCTGGGAGATAGGAAAGAGAATTCACCAACTTGTAAGCAGATCGCCTATGTGTGCCTGTAACTGTTGTTATCTGTAGTAGTAAGATATGACTTGTTACTGCTTTTGGAAATACATTTTGATATATGCTTATTAAACTCACTCTCAAAGGTGTGCTTTCTGCTAACCAAAACATAAGTAAGCAACCTCTTAATTGTTCTTCCTTTTCTTTTTCACTTTTTAAATAATAGAAGAGCTCTCATTATTTCACTGGTTTCTAATTGTGAGGTTTACTAAGTCAACAGTGACATGTTTAATGTGTTAATTTACTATGTGCTACTACAGTAAATGCATTAGCCTTGGCAAAAATGTTGTAAGATTTGATCTCTTTTCTTTGCTTATTTTCATCATTAATTTAGTAGAAAAAAACTTGATAGTCATCATCTTGAAACAATGCTTTCTATGCTGCCTGCTTCTCCATTTGTGCTGGGAGAAATAATACCATAATGTCTTGGTGAGATGTTACTGTTGCAGTTTTTATGCCATTTGTGATACTAGTTTAATTGGTTTAAATGTCTGATTCTGCCAGTAGCTCAGAGACTGTGTGGACTCAGGCAAAGGCTCAATAACATTAAAACATGTGCAGAGCTAGCTTTAACTTCCTTTACCTACACCACATGTAACTTTTTATATGCTATAATTATTTCTACAGCGTTAAAAAAAAAACCAACTTTTAAGTGTCCCCAAGGTTTGACTGTAATCTTGCATGACTATTAGACTCATCAAAACAGTTAAGCAGAAGTAAATCAAAGTTAGTAATACACATGCTTTAGGTTTTTTTTGTAATAAGAATGTCCTTAAGTGTTTGCTTGAAAAGGGTTTCAGATTCTATATGCAGAAGTGTGTGGAGTGTGACACATTGTAGATCGTGAACTGTTTACAGCAATGAGATGATTCATCTTCTCAGATACCTAATTTTATGAAAAAAAAAATCTTCAATCTCAACAGTCAGTTAATTTAATAAATGATTTGCTAGAGCATATTTGTAAATTCATTCAGATTTTCACTGGCAGAACTGTAAAGTGATAGTTAAAAAATTTGTTGGAACTAAACACTTTGAACCCTTTCTTCTGGAAAAGCAGTAATTCATTTCTACCAGGAGAGGCTGCTAGGCAACTGTTTCTTGGCCATACAGCCAGGCCAAGAAAGAAAACCTAACTGGGTTGCAGCTCTGTCTATGTCAGAAGTGACCTCCTATTTTCAGACAGCTTATTGGAAAGGTTCCTTCCCTGTGTGCATGTGTGTGTGCACACGCGCTCACCATGCCTTTCATGATGCTCCAAAACAGTGGTCACAGGGCAAAGTCTTTTACTTAAGAATGGCAATGGGCCTGAAGAGCTAGAATGATTTAGTTCTTCATGTCTCTGTGCCTTAGCTTCTTTTAAGCTAAATAATAATAACAGTCAATAATAAAGTAATAGTTTGCAGTATTATTGTTCTAATAAATAAAATAACATGGCAGTAATAAAAACTTTTCATACCACTATGGTGACTTACATTTTTGGCAGATAAGAGAATGTGAGAATTTAAAGTATTTCAGTCCTTTAGAAAAATCCTGTGCCGTTTTCTCCGTACACAGTCCTAGCCAAGAACCAGAGCTTGTCTTACTCTTGAAACAGTGAAGGCAAAGCTGCCACGGACAACAAGAGCAGTGGTCTTTGAAATGTTATTAGAATTCTTGGCTTTCTTAGGTTTGGTCACAGCCTCTGCTCTGACATTTCTGTCCCCGGGCAGCAAGACATGGCCACCTTTGAGGTGTCTGGTCAACTGTGGTAGGACACAGCTTCAGGGATCTGATAGGGACCAGGAAAACTGGTTCTTGGCGGGGGGTGGGTCTGGTCTCTACTCAAGGACTTGTTAATCATACAAGAGAGATGGGGGGACTTTGTGGGAGAGCTAGAGAGGGGTGTGATCAACGTCAGCAGTAATTTTTGGTACTTGCTGAACCTGTCACTTGCTGACCTGTGTCTTGGCTTGCGACTCAGAGTAGGGCTGTAGCTCTCCAGTTACTCCCATCCTACCCTGTTGCAGCTGTACCCAACACAAATCATTGCTCAGTCACACTTGCCTCCAGTGTGTCCTTGGATGACTCTTGTGGCTGTGGATCTGTGCTGGATCTGTCACTCCCACCAAGTGAGGCCCTTAATCACATTGCAGCAATGAAAGTCCGTAGGGAGTGTCTGTGCCCAGGCTCTGAAGCACAGGATGCATCTTGCTGCAAGTTGGCTGGTCCGTGGTGGATGGTGACAGCTGGTTTTGAGAATGACTGTCTCACCAAGGCTATGGACAAGATGTGTGACTGTGCAGGGAATTGGATACTACTTGCCTGAGTCAGAGGTGCTAAAACATCAGAAAAAATAGTCATAACAACCCCAAGCTCTGAGTATGTGCAGGTTTAGTGGTTGCTCTTCATCCATCCAGAGCAGGAAGGAATTTGACTGCCCAAGGTATTAAACTTAGGAATACACTCTTGAGAGAAGATGATTTTGATTTACACTGACAAAGGATATAAAGTAGGGGAGTCTTGGGTGTCCATATGCCATGAGTTATAAATGAGACAGTTCTGTTCATTCTTTGTCTTTAATGAATGCGAACAGAAAAACATATGAGTGAAAAAAATGCTATTTGTGCCACCAAGGATCTGGGCCTGGCTGGTTTAAAAACTAAGCATAGAATATGCATCACTGTCTGACTTAATAGCAAAATGATGTAGCTTTCATTCTTTCATATTCCCTTTTTTAGTTACAGTTGGTGTTGAGATTTGTTATTTATTTATTTATTTAATACCTCAGAGACCTTTTCTTTACAGACCATGTTGCTTTGTCTGTAAGATTCCTTTTTATTGTTCTCCATGATCATTCCCACTTGAGTCAAGACTAAGTGCACAAAACCGAAGCCTAAGTGTCCATTTTTTCACTCTCAAAAATCTGTGATTTATTCTCAATCTGTCCTTTTGTTTATGAGCTCAAACTGTGAGTGCATTAAAGATGTGTCCTCACCAGCCCAAGAGACCTCTCTCATTTCCATTCAGATGCAGAGATGAGGCAATGCCTGTCTTTAAACAACAGCTTTCATTCCCAATTCCAAATGGTGCCTTGACCTCTAAGTTGCTTGTATAAGCTTCCAACTGTCTTAAAGCATGAATCCAGTACTCAACTTCTGGTCATCCAAAAATACTGGATCAGCATGCAGATCAGGGCTTGCAATCCATACAGTGCTGTGTGGATGTGAAAATTATCCAGGATGCTGGTCCAGAGCATCTCCTCAGCACACTTCATTCACATGGAAGTCAGTCAAATAGCACTATCCTCCATCCCACAGACCAAGTGAAATGCTTGTTGAGAGCAGAAAATTCATATTTTGCTCCGAGTTTTGCACACATTAGGATTTGGCAATCATTTGCATATATTTGCATATCTATTTCTGTTTGGAGGACTTGTCAGCAGCATAGGATGGAAATGGAGGGGTAAGTCAGTTGTTAGTGTTTTATCGTCACTAATGTGTGCTGTTTAATTCCAGATCTCGTATTCCATGGTTTATATATCTCTTCATGTAAACACCGGCAATTGTGAAGGCATAAGTGGACTTTTCTCATCAGACACACTTTGGAATAATTCTGGAGTAGCTTTAAGCAACAGAGTCAGCTATGCCATGAGCTCTTCTTACACAGGAGATACAGTAGCTAAGGGCTAAGGGAGTAATGAGCAGGTCAGTGAGTTCTACAAGGTGTTTGAAACAGCTAGCATCCAGCTCTGCATTGCCAAGCACTTCTTCCTTGCTTGCTTCTTTTTGAATGGTGACTGCATAGGCAAGGCAATAAATGTATTTTTAAAAACTGCACTGGGAGGTTTGAGAGTAACCAAGCAACAAAGGCAATATGTATTAAAAATGTAGTATAGAAAAGGACAAGGCAGCAAGAATTCTTCCGCTAATATCCAAGATAAATGATTCATTCTCTGAACCCTCACAGAACTGTAGATTTGTACTAGCCTCACTGCAGATAAAGGATCCCTGGTGTTGGAGGCTACCTCTGTAGCCTTGTCGGCCTTCATACTCACATCTTGCAGTGGCTGTACTTGAGATGAATCTGTAGGAGACTGTTCCTTGGAGAAAGCTGTTAATAGAGTACGTTGCCTGGTAAGAACCATTTTTGTGATACTGCACTGATATCTGGGGAACCAGTGCTTCTACAAAAAGAACTTTAAAAATGGAATGACATTCAACCCAATAGTCTTCCTATAACTGAGCAAAAACTCCTGCAAAACTCCATGAAAAACACGTTCCAGTTAAGTGACTTTAACAAAACTGTTTGCCATCACCTGAAGATCTGGTCCAGTTTTCTTAAATGGGCTATGCATTGTTCACCACTGAGATGAAAAAGGCAAGATGAAAGCAACCGTATTGGCTAGACAACAGATTAACAACAGGGATGTTTCAGCATTTAGATTCATGACATCAGTGTATATGCTTCACTGTCATTTCGATACTGATTTGCTATCTAATTGTACAGGTCCTTAAATTTCTGTTGTTAAAAATCCCATGGACATCTGAAACTCTGTCAGTGAACTGGCAGAATCACACAACCCTTGGCAGAGCCATACTTCTGGGTGGCTATCTTGATCCCAAGCTCTGCCTTAAGCTGCAGGCCAGGGGTCCCTCCACCTAAGCCACCCAGTGTAGAATGTGTTCAGATCATGCAACATCCTTCACCAGAAAAAGCCAGAGAAAGCAGGGTGGAAGAGCCCAAGGAAAGGTTAGTCATGGCATATGTTCATATGTCTTCTTTGCCTGTGACAGAGTGGACACCTAAACACTGTCGTCCAGGTTCCAGAGGAGCTCCCTAATAAAAATCTAAACTCTAGTTCAGCAATGTGCCTTTCTCAGCCTTGAAGTTGTTGTTTCTCATTCAACAACTGAAACCTGTAAGGACTGTTGGCTCTCTGCCTTTGTGTTACAATACTGTATCTGATTATTTATAGTTTGGGGTTTTTTTACTTTTTTTCTTTATTTGTGACTCAGTGCATGTATAAGGATTGTTTAAGTTCTTAGGTTGATGGAAGTGATCTTTCCTTTATTCTCAGCACTGGCAAAGCCACATCTGGAGGGCTGCAGCCAGTTCTGGACTCCCTGATGCAAGACACTATGTACTTACTGAAGCAAGTTCATAATGGGTTTGCTGAAATTATTAAGGGACTGGAGCATCTCTCCTATGAGGAAAGGCTGAGGTAGCTGGGACTGTTCGGCCTGGAGAAGAAAAGGCTCAAGAGGGATCTTATCTACTTGTATAAACACTGAGCAGGAGGTAATGAAAAAATGAGAGCCAGGCTCTTCTCAATGGTACCTAGTAATGGTATGAGAGGCAATGAAAACAGATAAACCCACATGATTTGAGTATAACATTATTTTTTTGTGAGGGTGGTAGAGCACTGGCACAAGTATCCCAGAGAGGCTGTTGAGTTTCTGTCTCTGGAGATACAAAAACCTGACAACACAGTCCTAGGCAGATTGCTGTAGCTGATTTTGTTTGAACTGAGGGGTGATTTTAGGAGGTCCCTTCTGGAATAAATGTG
This sequence comes from Megaceryle maxima, assembly GCA_024605025.1. Lineage (NCBI taxonomy): Eukaryota > Metazoa > Chordata > Aves > Coraciiformes > Cerylidae > Megaceryle > Megaceryle maxima. Next base: position 22,612 of record JANHGN010004386.1, read on the forward strand.
AACTTCAGCCCTAGGTGCACACTGCTTGTATGTAATCTGACTAGGGTTACAGAATGTTTATAAAGCAAGATGCTGAGATCTCAGAAGATTACTAAAATTGCATCTGGCAGTGTGTTTTCTTCATATTTTCTCTGGGAACAGGGAGGAAACATTTAAACTAAACAGTATGAAGTATTTGCCTTATACATAATGTGCACTTAGCAAAAGTCATGTAAAACAGTTTAGGATACCACAGAATTCTGCATAAGTATACTTAGGAGCTATTTCAGCTGTTGACAGACCTTCCTACCTCTCTCTCATGGCAACAGCATTTCTGAATGTGTTTCTGTAGGAAGGACATTAATGCTTTCCTGTTACCATGTGAGTTAGCATATACCTTTCATAGTTCTCGGTCCCCCTCCTCTCTCACATTATCTCATGCACTGTCTTTCTACTTCCCATCTCTTGAGGCCTTGGATTCACATATATAAAAGACAGAATGTGGTTCATTTTTGATACACTGATGTCCCTGATGCAGCTCAAATGTTGCTGATGAGTGATATGTATTCCTCCTTTTCCAAAGAGTTGACAATATTGTTACTTTGCCATTGGGAAGACAATAATGTCATCAGTTACTTGAAGTACATTCACCTTGCACTGGCTGGTTGAATTTCAGAACAGTGTGTCATAGTACTTTGTTGGCACATAACAATATCACATTGACTGCTACATCCATGGATACAAATAGGCATATTGATGATCTCTCAACATCCACAAATCTTAAAGTGTTTACTGGACAGTATGTGATAGACAAAAAGCACTATTATGCTTTTGAAAGGGCTTGGGCTGGTAAGCTCTAAGTACCTGTGAGATAACACACCTTACTTTAAATCACAAGCTTCTGCATTTATTTCTGTGTTTTAGCAGAGTTCTACTCTGCATTTTTGGACTTAAGTAATAATGCCAGAAGTTTCCCAGGAAGTAGAGAGAGTTAAAGGGGGCAATATATATGTTTTTCAGAGGACAGATTTGGAATGCAGGTATATACAGCATGGCTACTAGGTCAAGTCCTTCAGAACAATTAAAGCAACCAGAATAGATTGTGACTAGAAAAGAACTGCAACAGCTGAGAAAAGGAGGAGTAAGATCTTTCATCTACTCTTGAAGAAAAATATGAATGCTGTACTACTCCAGTATGCTTAAACCCATCCCCACCAATTGCCTCTGTACTTTAAATCTTGCTTTTTAGGAAAACTTTGTCTTACCCTTCAATGGTCCTTCAAACCCAATGAGAGATGGGCGAGCAAGCGCATTGGTTGACCTCTCTGACAAGGACCATCTAACAAAGTAGGTCATGCTGGAGCTGTCTGATGCCTCAGTATTTTTCCCTTATTCAGGTCATAAAGGAGAGCAAAACAGTTTAATGGCTGGAATGGGTCAGCAGGTTTCAGCTTCATCTGGCCATTACTGTATCCTGTTTCTGGTCCCTCCATTTTGCTGCTTAAGTGTAATTTCCCTTTATTTTTCTTTCAGGTGCACTAACTCTAATGGTGTGTTCCATATATAAGCTGTTGGTAGCTTGCTTGCTGAGATAGGCTGTTCTGGCAATGGTTTCATTAGTGCATACATTGCTAGAGACCTGGCTTGCCCTATGGCATTATTGTGTGCTATACAAGCAGCATCTAATCTAAGCTGTCAGAATCTCCAGAGTGACAGCCTGTGTGTATTGTGATTTATATGAAGGTGTGCAAAGAATTGAGATTGGACAAGAAGGCTATGTCAGCATTGCTGCACCCTTTAATTCAGTGAACACAAGGTACGCTGGGCAGTGGTAATGTTTAGGAAGCAGAGACATGATACAGATCCCATGGCCTTCCCAGTAAACTCATGCAAAGATTGGCAGTGCACACAATATGTCTCTAATTTGTCTGTTCACAAAGGTCAAAAATTGATATGAATCAATGCTCCTCGCACAGAGTTCTGCAGCAATGGTCCAGGCTCCATCACAAGATCTGCTGTGATATATTTAGAAATTTAATTATATGTATCATAAATTGCAATTGTGTAAATTGCAACTGCAATTAAAAAAGATGTAGAGAAAATAGACATTCATGAAGCTCTGTATTTCTTTGCCAATCATTTTCACTAGTAGATACTTCTTTTTTTCTGATCAGAGAAGGCCATCTATTAGGGTGGTCTGAATTCTAGACATGATTATCATGAAAATATTGTCTCCAAATGTGTATGAAGCACTGTAAACATCATTAGTCTTTCTGAAACACACTTGACAAACAACACTGTAAGCTGCCCATAGCACCAAGAAGAATATGAGACAGCCTTTCTGTAAGAATGAAGAGAGATGCATTTCAACAAAGGCCCTTAATCAATGTCAATATTTTAATATCTCAGAATACCAGTTGCTGGTAGAGTGCTGAGAGTGCTTTGGGATACAACGCACTCTCTGTGCAGCTTGCCACTTTTTTTACTAGTCTGTAGGGAAGGTCTCCTCCAGCCTGTAACTGCTGCTGCAACTTAAACTCTGAATTAATTTCCAAATCTGTAGATGAGTGGAGATAGAGAAATTCCTTCAGTGGAGTTGAGCAGAATAAACCTGGCCAGATTCCAGCAGAAGTATCCAGCCAAATTACAGAGGCAGAGCAGTTTCAGGGGCTGATAATAATCTAGCAAAGCATAGTCTTCAGCAAAGCAAAGGAGCCACTTTTTCTTTCCCATATTCCTCCTCCCATCTCCCAACATTTCTGGCAGCAAAACTTTGTTCACAAGTTGTTTTGAAAGAAGGGATCTCATTACTCCTGTGGGAGGGTGATCCTGTCCAGAGTGTGTGAGGGTCTTCTTAGTGTCTCTCTAAGTTTTCTGGGTGCTGGAGGATAGCTTGGATAACTGTCCACTCTGAAAATCATCAGCTAAAACTGCTGCAGCAAGATTGATCTTTTAGTATGGTGCAATATATACCATAAACTGCATAATTTCAAATAATGAGCATTTAAAACACATAAAGCATGTTCATTCTGTAGATTTTTTTTTTTTAATTGGACCATATTTTTCAAATAAAATGCCTGTCTAGAAACAGTTCACCAGCTCTAATCAAACCAATCAATCTTGCTATAACTCAATATCGGACAGTAATTGCAGTCAGTTATGTTAGAAGTTACTGCAAACAGATTTGCTGGAAGAGAAATTTAGTGTATTTATTGTATTGTATACGCAGAGGAAAGGTTAATGCCCTAGAATATTACAAACATTATTTTGATGTTTTTCAGAGATGAATTAGAATATATTTTTCTTGCAGAGCCCTGTAGTTTCTCCTCATTTTCCTTTAGGGAAAGAAATGGATTATTAAATACAAAAAGGTATTACAGTCTTAGTTCCATACTTATACACATATACAAAAACTATTTATAGCAAAATAAGGCAAACAACACTGAAATGTCAGATGGCCCAAACATTAAACCATTCTGCTGTTCTCCACCCTTATTACCATTACCAAATATGACTTTTCTAAGTGCTTTACTTATAAGATACACAACTTCCGGATCACATGTGTGATAGTAGCATATGATAGAGAATTTCATTAATACGTTCTGTATCTTTACTGCTGCTTTATTTTTAGGTGTAGCTGGTTGTCTAATTTCCTTGCTGTGCCAGAGAAGTTTTTCTCATGTCATAGCTTTTTCTGTCACTTAAGGAAATATAGATGTGAACTTGGATAAACTGAATAATAAAAAGTATCACACAGAAATTTGACTCTTTACAGTGTGTATTGTTAAGATACATCATGCAATAACTTACAATGGAAGACATGAAGAAATTATGATTCTGTGAAACCATATGTCTATATTTTACAATTGTAATACCAGATTTTTTTCATGAGTATAAAACACTCTTCAGGTAGAGTGACTAAGGCTCTCTCATATTTCTATTGCTCTTTCCATAAGAGTAACTGTTGTGGTCTGTTTTGGTTTTTGTTGTTTGGGTTTTTTTTGTTTGGTTGGTTGATCTTTTCTTTTTGTTGTTTTTTGTTGTTGTTGTTATTTTTTTTGTTGGGTTTTTGGGTTTTTTGGTGGGTTTTGTTTTTTGTGTCTGTGTGTTTTTGTGGTTTTGTTTGTTTTTAAAATTTATTTTGTTTGTTTGAGTTTTTGTTTGGTTGTTTGTTTTGTTTTTTTTTTTTCTGACAGCTTCTGATAACATAGACTCATATTTCTAAAAATAGATTATAATTTTCCTGTAACATATTGTTATGGAATGAATTTACTGCTAATGTTCAGTAAGTGTTATTAACCTTTCCCTAAGTTGGACTAATAGCATCAGAGCTGTTCAGTCTTCTCATACCACAGGAGAATGAATAGGGAATTGAGTATATGAGTATATCTCAGTTCAGAGAACTGGGTGCATCTGGCTGTCTTGTTTCCTTCTGAAAGATGTGCAGAAAATACCACTTCATATAGCAATAATCTTGGGCAAAGGTATTTCCCAAATGGCTTGTGTGACACAAAGATATTTTAGACATCTAAGAAGATACTGATGGTGCTTCCTAAAAGGAAGATTAGTCCATCACATTTGTCTTGTACTGTTGGCTCCTGTCTCCTGGTTCTATACCACTAGATTAGTACCTTACTGCAGAGTTACAGGGACTTTTCTCCTCCAGGCCATCATGTGCTAAAGATGGCTGGCTCTGCATGGAACTGATGGTGATAAGGTAGGAGAGAGGCTGTGAGATGGACTGAGAAGACATGATGAAGGGTCTGATAATCTGCTATTATCTACTACTGCAGGCTATCTCCACCAGTGACCAGGGACTTCAGACACATCTCCCACAGCACAACTGGATACGGTATTGTCCAATGCCTCAGAAAATCATACACTGAACTGGAAAATAAAGTGTTTCATTAAAATCAGGTCACGAGATTAGTTAAAATTTGAGTAGTTAGAATATGAGAAAAAGAGCAAAGAATCCAGCACATGAAGAGAGGCGTGTTTCATATCGGTATCCCAAATTCTGGGACAGCATCCCAAAATAACGCTTCCAGACCCTTTGCAGCTCATCTGAATAAACAGGATGAGTTTTGTAGAATGCCTGGAAACAAAGAGTAGAGCAGGAAGAACAATGCAGGTCTAACATCACACATCTAATTTTGTTCTACTGAAGCCATGCCCTTGGTTTACATGTTTTCTCTGTGGACAACTCCTTTTAAAGTGATCTATCAGTGGCACTTTTGTGTATTTTCTCAGGGACATAATGTGTTGTTTAGAGGAGTTTTTCTTATTTGGATAACATGCAATGTACTTGAAGGATGTTTGAATTTTGCCATAGCATGGAAGATGAGATGTGATTAATTCTAACAGAGCTAATTTTATTTGGCTAATATTTTACTAGTAAATATAAACATACAAATACTCTCCATCCATCATATGGGAAGGAAAACAACAGCAGTGCAGCCACCTCTGAGGATGTGACAATCAGCAAGACATGTATTGTGGGGATGCTTTGGGCAAGAGCTCCACACTAAGTGCTATATGCCTGCAGACAAGTATAGTTTTGTTTTTTATAGTCTAGACAAACCACTTGATAATCCCTGTTACTATAGTATCTGAATATCATATGTTTATTTTCTTTTCAGGTGTCAGAAGACATCTGTGAAATTTATAAACCTCATTCTATTGATGGTGACCTGAAACACACTGGTCACAGTGACACAGGCTGATCACAGCAGCATTAGAACAAAAATACCTTTTTGGCTATAATGTTTGTCCTAGAGATCACCTCTAGAGTGACTGTTGATACCTTTAGAGCAAACCTAGGCTGCACATAAAGCTTTCAGCAGCCTACAAGGCTGCAATTAGATCCCCAGCTATCAAGCTACATTGTCTGCCCCCCCCGGTGAGGTCTTGGTGCCCTTGTCTGCCTTATGCTGTTTCTTGCAGGTGCCTCAGTGACCTTATGACACCACTGAGCCTCAGGGCAAATGGAGTTTCTAAGTGGTGTGAATGCAGTGCACCTTCAGCAGGTAAGGTGAATTATTGTTATCTGAGAGGTTCTGGTTCCAAGAAGCTTCTGGAAACTAAAGCAATCAGATGCTCAGTTTAGTAAGGCTATTTTAGCAATAATAATGGAAATGAAGAATTTCTCCAAGTTTTTTTAAAAAAGGCCATAGCAGAGGTGAGAACTGAGACTGTCTTTCAAAAAAACCCACTTGTACCTTAGTCATTGGAATACCTTTGATCCTGGAATACCACCATCTTCCTGCTGAAACCAAGCCTTCAAGGTCAGCTCAGTGGTACTAATACGGTTGCTGCAGAAAACCAAAGGGCTGAGTAGGTGTAGCTGGGATCAGAGCTGGTGCTCTGTGGTTTTAGGGAGCTGAGATACTGCTTGTACTGATAGTGGTAATTAGACCACTGTCCTCTCCCCTTGGGCTATAGAAGTGCATGTATTGGGTAGGCCTAAGAAAAATACTGAGTTTTGGTGTGAACACGTCCATGTGTATAAGGCAAGTGTGTGTCTTTGATACATCACTGAGCACTTGAGTGTTATTCTTAATGTGCTGTGACAATTTAGCAAAAAATTATCTTGAAGTTCAGGCTGTGCAAAGCTTTGGTAGTATGCACACCTTCTTAGGTGTGTCTTTGACAAAAAAAAAAGACTTTAGTTTCTGGAACTTGCTTCTGCTAAGTATTTTTCCATTAACTTTAATTTATTTCTCTCTCCCCTTTATGAAGAATACCCCAGCTGTAGGGATTGTGATACCATTGACATATGGCAGTCTATGTATATTCAAATATACCTGCAATTCAGTTTGTTGCATTAGTCTTCTGATATCATTAATTCCCTCTTCTATTAATAGGACAATGATAACATTTTCTGTGGGTTACTGTGGGTGATGGGTTGTTACTTAACAGCTCTGTAGTAATTGCCAAACAAAGCAGAGTAAGCAGAGTTGTTCCTTTTTTCCCATATCCTGGGCAGAAGAAAGTCTGCCTGGATGATGCTACCCAAGCAGTTTTCTTACAGTGGCAGAAGTCTGTATTTAGCTGACCCAGTGGTCATTTGCAGTCCTTTACATCCGAAAGTTAAGGCAAGACAGAAGGAGACAAAACTGCTAAACATCGTCACATCTTCTCAGAAATAATTTGGGCTATTCCAGTAGATAACTATTTGTCTGCAAGAATGCCTAAAACATAAGGATGTTTGTAGGGCATTAATTCCCATCAGACTTAATGTCATCTATTGTCTGACTACCACTTGCCACGTCAGAAGGATTTTATGTACTTTTTGTGTGTGATTTGCCTTATGAATTACTGGCATCCACTCTGGAAACTGGCATGCAACCAGCAGATAAGAGTTAAGCAATCTTGGCAAGAAGCCTCACTCAGAGGCACAGTACTTCTTGTGATACTCAAAAGACTGATTAAAGTTTTGCAGAATAGGCAGCTTGATCTTTACATTTTCTTGGTTTTCTCCTTTTTGAACATGTCCTACCTGCTTTTCCATTTGTTAAATTTAGTATCAAGACTTGGCTTTCATTTTCAACTTACCTACCTTTTTTCAAATCTAATCTTGACCAATGTCTCATTTTATCATTAGATATTGACCACAGGTTCTGTCTCTTCATGATTTGTCCTATAAAAGGGCTAATCCCCACCACCCCCAATAACTTCTACAGTGCACACCAGCAGTTTTGTCACATGAAAGAGATTTTTATCAGAAGCTTCATAGCTAAAAAACGTAGCAGAAAAAATAGATGGAGACTCTTGTTTATTACACTAGTGTTACACTGATTAAATTCTTTTGGCTTTGAACAAATTACAGTAACTTTAAAATAGTGTAATGATAGGCACTCACTCTGTTCAGGACTAGCCATTTGGCCAGTACAAATAGGTATAGCTAATTTCAATTTGCTGTGATATACATGTGGTGAGGTTTTGGATTCTAACCTATTATTCACAGAACAGTTGTAGCACTCAGTTAAGGAATCCTTGATACTGCAGATTACATATTTCTACTTATCATCCTCCCAGTGTTGAATGATGAACATTTTTCACTCCATAATTACCTGACATGCACATTTGTCCATACATGAAAAAGATACCGGGACAATTAAAAATATTTTCAGGATTTGGACCTTGCAGTTTATCTGTTGAGTTAGTCTGGTTTGATGGACATAAGGCTTCATCTTTTCCCATGGAAAATGCTGGTGGCTGGTTTCATTTCTAATGTGTGCTGTGAATTTGCTGGGCATGAGTTGAAATAGGTAAGTAGCAATGCATGAAACCAAATTTGAACTCTTCTGTGTATGTATTACTTCCCAGAGGAGAACATCTCTTCCAGCTGTAGCTGTAGATTAGAGTGATGATGGAGAATATGCCTCAGCTCCTGAAATATAATATCCCTAGCAGTCAGTGAAGATTTTGCTGTAACAAACCTGCAGTGCACAAGATGAAGATGGCAGAAGAGACTTTTTCTTAGCAATTGCTTCCTGAATTGTTTTCCTGTAGAATGCACTGCAACCAGCCAAACACACATATGATTTAAAAGTAAGAAGTTTTGAATTCATTGATCCCTTTTTAATGTATCGTGCCATTTAATAACACCCCATGATCATTGCTTGATGGCACAGAAGAGGTATTGTATTTGTGGCAACAACGTGACCAGTGTAGGTTGTGTGGACAAGGTTATCCAGCCAGAAGCTGTGGAGCAGAGTGCTAAAGCAGACTTTTCCCTCTTACCATTCATACAAGGTAGTGTGATGTATTGCTGCTCATGGATTGACCTGAAGTCCTGCCATACTCTTCTGTGATGAACTTGTTTTGACCCCTCCTTTCCAGTGACCAAGGGTGGTATCTGCTCTTTGCCAGGCATCATACTGTGCTGCAAGGAAAGGGGAATGTTCCTTCCTACATTTGTACTGATGACAATATTCTTCCCAATTGCTCTTATTGTAGAATTTCTTCTAATCTTTTCAGTTACAATTATATAAGATTATGAGATACATTTGTCTCTATATATTCTTAGTGCAATATAAAACTGAAACTCAAGTTTCAAAGTGCTCTTTCTGTAAAATCCAAGGCAGGATGTGTATTTTCAATACCAGTGCTTTTATTTAATATGCAGGATGGATGATTTAGTTTCTTGAGTGTACAGTTTGGTTTATATAAGTGTTTCTCTCCCACATAAGGCACAGTGACACAAAGCTAAATTATAAGTGGTTAAGTTGCAATGTCGGAAATTCAAAGCTTAGTCATAAAATACTGGATTATAACATACACTGATGGAAGCCACAGTCTGATTACAGGGACAGTCTTAGGTCAAACACTTCCTGACCCTTGAATGATTGATTTGGTAAACTGAGATGTCTTTTAGTGCTTTTAATTTTGGGGAGGTTTTTTTTTTTTGTTCGGGGTTTGTTGTTGTTGTTGTGGTTTTGGTTTTTTGTGTGTGTGTGTGTTTTTTTGGGTTTTGTTTTTGTTTTTTGTTTGTTTTTGGTTTTGTGTGTGTTTGTTTTTGTTTGTTGTGCATTTTTGTTTTGCTTTGGTTTGGTTTTATTACTTTCTTTGTCTGTGTTTTTAAGAGAACAAAATATCCCAAGTCCCATCCTGAGACATCTGCCTTCTCTTCCTGTTTTTACACTTTGCTCTGGCCTCCTTGCCTAGCAGATCCCAGATGTTTCCCAGTTCCTTGTCAAAGCTGTTTCCCCTTCACTGGCACACTTGTTCCCACTGTGTCTCCTGGTACAGCCAGTCCCTGTCTACTCTCTCAATGCGTTTTTTTAGTCAATGTGACCTCCCTGCTTCTGCACACACTCCTGCATTGGGAAATGGCTGGCAGACACTGGTAGTTGCTTTCTTCTCTCCCCTCAGTCTTTTCCTCAGATTCTTGACTCCCAGTCTCCAGTCAGCTATTTCTCTGTTCACCATCAACCTCCAGCCAGAGCCCCAGTCTCATTCTGTCCTGTGGTCTGGCACAGGTTTTATTACTTGTTCCTTTTTTTAGTGATCAATGTCTTTTCTTCTGGCTTCCATTTTAGAAATGGATCAACTGTTTTTGGCTTGGGATATGGGGGTTTTTTTTGAACATTGTTTTCTTGTAAAAGGCAGACTCTGATATGAGGAAGGTCTAGCTTTACCGTTAAAGTTTGTAAAATTGAAATAGCTTTTCAAAATGCTGACACTGCAAATGCAAGTCCAGTCTGCATTTTTCCTTTTGATGGGTTTCAGTGAATCCTAAATGTCGCTTTATTTCACTAGATCTAGAAGGGTTTGTATTGTAAACTAAGGCTAAGCTGGACATTAAACATGGCCTGAGCAGACTACAAAAAGATTTCCCTTGCCCTAGAGAAATTATGTAAAATACAAAACATACTAATTCAATGTAGATGGGTGAAGTGAACAAGTTAAATTATAGCTGCAGGCTCCTAGGGTGCTGGAATCTTTCTGATAAAAGATTAATATTGCAGCACAGAAGTTTTTTAATGATTAACCCTTGTCAACATTTCTTAGGAGTGTGAGAAGTAAAGAGTGAAGGTTAAAACAGTGTTTATGCAAAAGAACAGCCCATGGAGAGTGGCATCTGGCAGTATTTGTTGACTGGCTAACAGAACTAACATTTCAGTATTGACTGAAAGGTCACAATCAGTAATGAAAGAAGCTGATTATTATTTTTTTTTTCATGGATAAAAACTTTCATTTACGTACATTCATATTGGAGAGTAAATCTATTGATTTGCAATTCCCTGATAAGTGGTTTAAAGCAGTATTTAAGCTACATGTGCTTTTCCTGACAGCTGTGCACATGTAAAATAGCAGCAGCACTTTCATGGAAGCCCCTGTAACTTGCTCATTGAAGTATACAGGAGGTTTTCCACTGATTTCAGGTTTCAGACAGATTTGAAATCTATTAGCTCATACCTTAAATATGCCACAGTACTTGAAAAGTGTTTTTCCCTTTATTTGTGTATGTTACATAACATGGACAAGCATTAGTCAGACAAGACATGATATTTTTCCCTTTTAAGGTCCCCATGTAAAGTGAGGAAATGGCACTTTTGTATAAACACTTTTTTCGTTATTTCATCTGTTTTTACCTTTTTTTTTTTTTTTTCCCCCCCTGAAAATATCTCTGCTTGGAAGTTTTTTGAAATAAAGATTCAGATGGGGCTGTATTAAATAAATGCATTGTGCCACAGTTTACAATATACTGGAATTACATTTTTGTCACAGATAACTCAGTGGACTTCACATGCTCTTGTTACTGTTAAAGTCTAATACTGACATTTATTTTAAAAAGGCTGTCACAGAAGGAGTGAAACTAACAAAGCTATGAGTGATCCCTCCTCCCTGATTTCTTAATCCACTCCTAATTCTTAAGACATCACTGCAGAAAGATAGACTCTTAACTCTTCAGAGGTTTTTACTGTTCAGATTCAAAAAGTTTAGAGGAATCGTTAAAAATAAACTCTGATCTTATGGCAATGAAATTGAACAGGCAGGTTTCTATAATTAAATAAGAGATTAATTCCATGTTCTGAACAGCAACACTAAAAAGAACTGTTGAAAATGCATTACTGTTACAGTGAGTACAAGATTAAGCAGGCTTTATAATAATTAAATAAACTGTTATACAAATTATGTCCTTGTATACCTCTTCCTTTACTCAATATCTTTCTGGCTGAAAAGTCTGCACTGTATCTCCTTTCCTCTTCTTCCATGTCTGTACCTACACATACTTTTATAATTACAGGAACAGGTATCTAAGTTGTCTTCAGAGTATTCTGCAATTGCGTCTGTGATGGAAAAGAAGTTTCCTTCTTCTTATCTCCTGTCTGGTGTATTGTTGTTATGTCATTACTCCTACCACTAAAACTACCACCACCACTACTACTACTATGAGACTTTATATTCTCATAGCAGCAAGGATTTTTAATCACAGAACTATATAATTGCTTTTACCCAAAAGAACAAGGAAAGCAATAAAATGCAAAATAAATATAAGAAAGAACAAGACTATGGTGTAAAATGGGATGTTATGCAGTTTATTCATTTTGATTCATAAATTCTTTTTGGTACATTGTACAATATTTCTGCACTGAATATATCTGAAATGCACAAAAAATATTATTTTTTCTTATATGTTGCCATGAAAGTGCAAACCATTTTAAATATTGTTAAAAGTAACTGGAGCTACTCTGTAGTTGTTCCAATACAGATATCAGCTGAAGATTAAGTTCATGCTTGTTCTGTAATTATAGTGTTATTTGTGATATAGTAGTTGTCATCACAGATAAAATGCAGTAAAATGTTCAGCCAGTTTATGACTTTCTGTAAAGAAAACGAAGAGTTTTTCCTTCAAGTCACTGATAACTGATAAGAAAGGTTAGATCATTTGGTATTAAATTCTGATATCCCATATTATGTATTTAGGCGGATAAAACAGAAAAGGAAAAGCAAACCTGAGGACATATATGTAGTCAAGTGATTTACTTTAATAAATAGCTTAGTCTGTGAATGCCAGATCAGTGCAATTCATATTCATTTTTAATGCCATTTGAAATGAAGATGTAACCAAGAACCATTAGGTTAAACTACTTCTGACTGTGAACATGTTGAAATACAAAGACTTTTCTTTGAATGATACCCAGTTTAAAGGAAAACCACAGGGAATAAACTGTTGAAAAACTTCTAAAGCCTTTTGCCTGAAGTATTTCCCAACAAAGACATAAATCACAGGGTTAATGCAACTGTTGGTGGTAGCCAGAGCATAACCAAACTGCTCGCCAAAGTTGAGCAGTTCCTCCCAGAAGCAGCCTTTGATCACATCTGTCTGGTGTAATATACCAAGGAATACAAAAAAATGGTAAGGAGTCCAGCACAAAAGAAATGTCAGTACTATCGCAAAGATCAACCTGGTAGCCTTTGTGTCTTTGTGCTTCTTGCAATATTTTGTTTTGAGTCCTCTTCTTTCTCTTGCTTTTTTTTGTAATGAGCGGATGGTAGAGAAATTAAGGAAGGTGATTGCTGTAGATGGCAATGCAAATCCCAATATGTTGAATACCAACCTTTCAGCTGTTACCCACAATGGGGTGGGGAAGTCTAAAGTGCACGCTGAAATATTCCACAGGGGCAAGTGTTTCACAGTCCTAAACATAAAGGCTGGGATGCTGAAAAGGATGCCAAAGAACCAGGTAAGCAGGCAAATCCCTTTGGCCATAGTTTTGCTTCTTATCCCTCTGTGTTTCAAGGTATGAACAAAAATCAAATACCGATCCACGCTGACTGTCACTAGCAAATAGATGCTGGTGTACATGTTAAGGATGATGGATGCACTGGTGCTGCGACAAAGGAAACTGCCAAACGGCCAATTAAATCTATTCCTGATGTTCTCTGCCCAGAAAGGGAGGCATATGAGGAAGATAAGATCAGCAACAGCTAGGTTCATAAGGTAGATTTCAGCTGTCTTCAGGGGGCCCTTGTGCAGTGAATAAGTGAAGAAAACAAATAAATTTCCAAGCATTCCAATAATGCAGATGGTGTCAATATACTTGGGTACTATATAGTACACAATTTCCCACCAGTCATTTAAATCTGGGCAAATAGTTGAGTTGCTCTTGTTTTCACTCTGGTTCAAGGAGGGAACATTCAGTGCAGGAGTTTCTATCATTTTTTAATTTTTTTTTTTTATCCTGAAATGAACAGGAGATGTCTTTGAAATGAGAGAAAGGGCCTGCAAAAAAGAAGCATAAAATTTCAAAATTTGTCTCCCATCAGTGGTGTAACAAACATTTAACTGCTTGAAACTATTACTGCTAACTGACTATGACAGGCTAGGTCAATCTATGCTTCGTATGTGCAATGGTGAGAAATGCTCCCGCTACTGGCAAGGATGGAACTTCCTTTACATCCTATGAAATTTCCTCTCTTTGCTGCTATTGTTTAAAGTGGCACAGAGGAAGGAAAGTATCACTTTAGTGTAAGAAGTTCTGTATGTCTCCTCCAGACTGATGACATAAATAGATATATATAACCAAATTCCAGTTCCCTGAGAGTAACAGGAGTCATGCTAGCTTTGCACCTTTCTCCTACTCTTATTTTTCATGCTAAATGTAGCTTTATCAGGCTGATGCCTGTTTACCCAGAATTGGGAATGCTACTCACTCTAGGCATCAATTGTTTGCTTAACTTTGTATTCTTTTTCTCCCTCTCAATTCTGAACTTTCAGTTCAAAATTACTCATAGATTAGACAGTTTATTGCCCTCAAATGTCATCTGTTTTAATAAGAAAACAATGACTCCTCCACAGTCTTATGCTTAAAATCCTGCCTGGAGAGAAGGCCTCTAGCTCCAAATTCATAACATTCTTCTCCAGCTCAAAAAATTAATTTAAGCTCAGCTAGAGGGAGGCAGCCTGAGCCTCCAAAGCATTTAGGCTTTTATAGCATTGCAATACCTTTATTTCTCACTCGTAACTCTGTGTGAGATAGTGCAGGTATGAGAGTATGGATAAAATGTTTTCCTCCCATGAAAATCTACTAGTTTGCCAGAGCTGCTGCCTGTGGTGACTTCTTGTGTTGTCATACTTGATCACAGTTCCTGGATTTTTTTTATTTCTTTTTTTTTTTTTTTTAGAATAGGTTGGGAGGGACCATAAAAATATCTAGTTCTAACCCCCTTGCCATAGATCAGGATACCTTTCACTAGATAGGTTATTTAAAGCCCCATACAATGCAGCTTTGAATGATTCCAGGGAGTGGGAATCCACAGCTTTGCTGGGCAACCTGTTCCAGTGTCTCACCACCCTCACAGTGGTGTCTTTTACAGGCATTCAATTTCAGAATCATTGTGGTAGGAGAACATTACTGCTATTAGTTTATCAGTCATTTTGCACTCTTTAGATGTGATCTTTGGGCTGGAGACACAACTTCATTCATTATGGGCTAAACTAAAAACTTCATGAATATTTACTTTCTGTTGCAACTTAGAATTTAGCCACAGCTAAATATGACTTCTTGTTCAGCTGGCAATTGTACATGAAGTTTCTATAGAGTTTCTCACTGGGAAAAGTTCTTCAATGTACTATCCAGTGTCCGAGCAGTACTACAAGCCACAAGTCTTTTAGACACTTAAGAGCTCCAGAGAAAATGCTGTTCAGTTTTAGCTGCTTAATTAATTTCATATTCAAAAAAGATTTTCTTCTCTAAGTATTTTTAAGTATTTAGTGTTAATGGACAAGTAACCACATAAACAGTTTTCGGTTTATGTACTTAATACACTCGAGTAATCTTTTATACAAATAATAACACATTTTTCCTACTTGGAATTAATTTCTGATTAATTTCCACATACAGTGAACCTATCACCATTATTGCTATTAATACATATTATCCAGTTAGAATCATGTGTTCTGGAAACACTAAATAAATACAGGTTGAGTTCTGGGAACAAATATAGAAGTAAAGATTACTTTGAAATAGAAAATTCTCCAAACAGCTAAGCATGTTAAGCTAAAAAAAAAATTTATAAAATTAATCATGTTTTTACACATACAGAGAACTAATCATGACTTCAGAGTTAGTTTCATGATGAAAAAGAAAGGGAAACTCTTACTAGACTGCACAGATCACAACTGAGAGCACAGAGGAATATTTTTTATATATATATGAAAAGTATGTGAGGTAATTTTAATAAAGATAAGACATCAAAACCAGATACACATACCTACTCCTTGTCCTTCCAGGAAATTTCAGCAAATCTTCAAATTCAGGAACGGTTGCTAAATAGCAGTACAGAGGTTACTGAGAGAACTCAACAACTCATCCTCAGACACCACTGAGCAACTGAGTGCTGAGTGTTTTGTTGGCCATGTATGATGTTACATTTTGGAAGAAAGCCCCAGGATTTATTTATTTATTTATTTTTTTTACTTCTCCAAATGTCAGCTGAAGTACTTTTCAAGGCATGTGAAATATTTTGTTCCCATTGTGAAATCATATAAGCCATATGCTGTGACTCTTGTCCTCCTGTGACCACTAAATAAAGCTCTCAAGTGTAAGTCCTTGGCAAGTAAAAGTTCCTTTAAATGATTAATAATGTGCATAACAATAACAATTTTATCAACAGCTCTGAACTACCCTCTCAGTGCCAATGTACACAAACTTTGAACTAGGTTTTTGTTGTGGTGGGATTTTCTTCCTCTGCCAAGCCTGAGGGAGGACCACGACAGGGACCTGAGATCAAAGCAGAGTAGGAATATGGGAAGGGCTGCTGAAACATGGACCCACTAAACCCCATGTCAGCTTTTCCAGCATTTTTGAAAAGTCGTATCTTTTGCACCCCACTATAGGTGTTTATGGCATGAATCTTTGTAAATTTTACTTCTTAGTAGCCTGTGATGACTGCTGTATTTTCTCAGGCTTGCATGCATAAATTTTTTATCTGGTTACTTGCTGGGACCTTGTAGCCCGAGACTGGTTGCTTATAAATTATTTTTATCTTTTTCATTGTGATTGTTCTCTGATTACAGCGTATTTTAAAAATAATAAATATCTGATCCATCTCTGATTTTATACATAAATCTCTCTGTCTAAATAATGGAGTTTTTCAAATTATTTTTGAAAAACAGTGAGAAATTAACAAGGGACTGGAATGTTATTTACTTACATGAAAACATTCTTCCTCTTGGCTACCTACTCAACACATGCACTGTCTCTCTGAATTCTTTTACAACTGGGTCCATTCTTGTTTGATAAATGAGTTAAAATGACAAACCATGTGAACATTCACAGTGATATCTTATTTTGAACTTCCCTTCCTAAATACTTTTATTTCAACTTTTTATTTATTGAAATTATATAGTTAGATAAAAAGATTAAGTTAGAGTTATGCAAATGCTGGTAAAATTGACAAATTTGAAAAATTGTTCCAGTTAACACCATCACACTGGAGAAAACTCTAAAGAGCCCAATATTTAATTTTAAGATTTGAAGCATGTAATACTTCTATTTATATAGCATCCTATTTAAACATTTACTCATTTTATTAAATAAAGAAAATGGTATGAAAAATACAACTCAAATGAAGCTATATACTTGTCTTGTCAAAGTGATTTGTTTAAATATCTTGATCAAAACTTTTATTTTGATGAAGACTTGAAACACAACATTGAATTTGAATTACATGTTACCTAAGGAATCCTAATAACCTACAGGATTGATAAACAACACATTTCGCACTGACTCATTAAGGTAAGTGCAATACAACAGGAGATCTTCGTCACAGACTTTCCAAAACTTCCTCTTTGCTTACGTTAGTGCATTTCTGTGTTTAAGTTATTTTTCCATAAAAAAGAGCATTTGAGCAATAACAAGAAGTCTGGAATTTATCCTTGCTTAGACATGAATCTCTAGGAGCCGCCAACATCCACATAGACGCTGAATGGAAAACTGCATCTGTGTCTAAAATTTATATGAGAAATAACAGTATTACGAAACTCATCACTTAAAATGAGACCAAAATATTGGTTTGCAAATGTGACTCCTCTTTGTAAATGTAGCTTCCTATTTTCTGTTGTTTTTCATTGCCATCTTTAGAACATTTTCAGTAGTGGAGAGAGATTCAAAACTGGAAATCTGTATATTTGGTGAAAATAGTCAAATGAATAGGCAATGCTGTAGCTCCATTTCAAACATTATAGAACAAGTTCACATAAGAAGCTGTATCTTTATACAAAAAAGGGATTTGATTTATTATTTCTTTGGAATTTGGCTCTTCATTTCAACCTGTAGAAAGCATATAATGATTTGGTAACATTTTACAGTTTACACAGATGTAATAGACCACAACTTAATGTGTGAATAATTAGTTTAAAACCATCTATATGAGTCAGTGGTTAAATAGCTTGCATTACTTATACATAATTAAAACATATCTGTCTATTGGTGCCTTCAACTTAGGATACTACAGCACATCAATTTATATCATCTTTAGACACCCCTGTCTGCACTGACTTTCGTGCAAGAATTACACATTCTCTAGAGCTGTACAGCATTTTACAAATGCTATCTGTGCCTCTCTGCTTGGAAAAGTTAAACAAATATTTTAATAAAGGCAGAGGTAAGACTGCTCGATTATTACACACAATATGTGGTAAAGAAGTGGCAGAAATCCCAAAAAGCCTCCAGAGTTCTGGCTCTTGGTCCAAAGGTTCAGCCATTATAAGTCTTCCTGTTAATACAGGTGGGGTTTTAATGATCTGAACAAATTAACTTTTTGTAACAACCTGATTTAACAGTTTGATTTTCTTTATTGAAATCATTTGTAAGCCAATGTAGTTACCTGCTATAAATGTTCAGCTGTTCTGGAGCAAGAGAAAACTTTTTTGATGTGACCTTGTGATGTAAAAAGCTTTGTTCAGCTTGGATTGGATTTCTTCACATATACTATAGACAGTGGTTGCTAAGGAGAGCTTGCACTCTGGTGCAGTGATTTACAATGATCCTGGTTAACATCACAGTGTAGTAATAATTAAGGACTACTAACTACATTTTACAGAAGCTGGAACAGCAAATATGTAAGGAGTCAATATAGGCTGGAAACCCACAATGTGCTTATGGAAGAACAGAGTGAAAGGATGATTCAGAGGCTAAGGTACTGCTTGGGGATTTGGGAAGCCCAAAACAAGATCCTGACTTCTCCATAGAAACCCTGCCTAAAATTTAGCAACCTTGTCCTGTCCACAACAAGCACCACCTGTCTGTGCTAACAGCTTTTAAGATCATTAGTTTTGCATTTCAGGTGAAGCCAATAACCAACATGAAAACCCAGGCAGTGAAAAGAGGAGAATTATTCCTGCTCATACCTGTTGCAGGTAAGAAGTATCAACTGCCTGTTGATATCCTTGCCGTTCTAGTGGTAATGGTTACTAGCCACCTCTATCAGACTGAAGGAAAGGGATGAGACTGATGAAGAGATTGGAGAGAAAATCTTATGAGGAGAGGCTGAGGGAGCTGGGGTTGTTCAGCTTGAAGAAGAGAAGACTTGGGGGGGGCGAACTTTATCACTCTCTACAACTACCGGAGAGGAAGCTGTAGTCAGGAGGGACTTGGGCTCTTCTCCCAGGCAACTAGTGACAGGATGAGAGGGCATGGCCTGAAGCTGCACCAGGGGAGGTTTAGGTTGGATCATAGGAAGCAATTCCTCAGGGAAAGGGTGATTAGACACTGGAACAGACTGCCTAGGGAGGTGGTGGAGTCACCATCCCTGGAGGTGTTTAAGGAAAGATTGGATGTGGCACTTAGTGACATGGTCTAGAGAGACCTTATTGTGGCTTTTCAATACTTAAAGGGGCCTGTCAGAAAGATGGGGACAGACTTTTTAGCAGGGCCTGTTGCGATAAGACAAGGAGTGATGCTTTTAAATAAAAAGAAGGAGATTTAGACTGGAGAGAAGGAAGACATTTTTTACACTGAGGGTTGTGAGACCCAGGCCCAGGTTGCCCAGAAATGTGGTAGGTGTCCCATCCCTGGAACTATTCCAGGTGAGGTTGGTTGGGGCTCTGAGCAACCTGCTCTGGTTGCAGATGTCCCTGCTCCCTGAAGGGGTTTGGACTAGATGACCTTGAAGGGTGCCTTCCAACCCAAACCATTCTGTGAATGCAGAGTCAGCTGTTCACACAGACAGAGTCTCAATATAAGATGTGGCAGCCTCAGGTAAAATGGAAGGTGGGAAGGGTTTTGGGAGGGGGAGAGGATAAAGAAGAATAGAAAGGTGATGTGTTTACATTTTGGTATTTCCAGTGCTGGAAATATCCTCAGGAAAAAGTCTTATTTCTTGGTGCCTTTTTGTTACCTGTATACATGGTACATGCAAATACTGTACAGTGTGTGATTGTGTTGGAAATGGGGCATAAATGTGAACTGAACAGTCTGTGAGCTGATGTGGTGCATTCTGTTGTCCACAGAGCCTGGTGCAGGGGCTTTCAGTTGCTGCTGGTGTTTGTGTGTTTTGAGAGAAGAATAAATGCTTTAGACAGAGCATCCATCCTTCAAACAGCACCTATAGACTCTTGTATACCCCAGGTCCTTCCAAAGAAAATAAACATCTGCCATTTCATGGGACCTTGAGTTACTGGGGGGCAAAGAAAAGCTACTGAAAAGATTTCAGTATCTTTAGCTGCCTTAATTCAGATTTTAACTTCCAGAGGGACTAAGGATAGTCAGCACCACTCAGATATGGGCCTTGAAAATAAAGCTGACCCAAAAGTCAGCTAAAAGTCTGTGGTTTAAGCTCACTTTCCTTTACTACAGCAGGCAGTGAAAGAAAGTACCTACAATAGTTTTACTTCTGACAAGACATTCCTGAGTAACAGAATATGGTCTAGAAAAAGAAAATGTCAGAAAATCTCATTTCTTAAAGTAGTTTATTTTCTGTTGTGGATGCTTACTGCATAGCAAAATAATGTATCTATATATTTACATCATTTAAATTAATGCTATATTAATAATATTTTAATATTTTACTTCATAGTACCAAATACTCAAAAGCCTCTTCCATTGCCAATGAATAATAGCTGTATTTATGACACAGGATTATACTGGACTATTAAAGAAAACCTATGGAAATTTTCTATAAATCTACAGTGATCTAAATCCCCTAGTTTTTATAGCACATCCTCACACTTCTAGAGAATTTTTTAGTTTAATTGTTTGAAGGTTTAATACAAATTTCCCATCTCAAATGGAACTTTATTCAAGCTCTGATAAGTAAAGACCATGCAGTTATAGTCTGAGTTTACTTATGTCACCAAATTCCATTTCCCTTGATGGTTTTAATGCTATAACCATAAATGCTTTGAAAGGAACTGTTAGTTTCGGAAACATCTCCAATTCAGTTTTTGATCATGGTTCCCAACCTAAAAGTGCATACTATCAATTCAGTACACTATTAATTTATCTTTTGTGTAAACTCAGCTTGGATTGCAAACCTGGTCCAATAGAGAAAAAGCTATCTTGTATTAAAATTGCTCAGATTAACTCTACAAATAAAATGCTGGTATTATTAGAGCCTGAAAAGGCAGTTATTGAATGGTCTGAATTTCCAAGACTCACATTAGCTTCTGTTAGATTTCTAAGGCAGTTAGGTGATTCGCTCCTTCATATTCTCAGTTTCTTCTACTTGTGAGATTATACCAGTTGTGCTGAGCTTTTATATTTCCATTAAATAAATAACATTACAAATATTAATTATGCTTTGTGAATATGAAAAACTTAGTCTCTGAGCTGAAGTGTAGGTATGAACGTAAATAACATTCACTCTCTCAAAAGGAATAAGTGAATGCTTTCACAGATGCATAAGGGGTAAAGACTGTCCTGCTACAAAGAAAACTCAGCTAACTTCATGCATCTGGCTGCAGCCCTCCTTCTGCTACTGCTTTACCTTTTTTTTAGCTACTTTTCATACATACAAGCTGATGTAGACCTGTAGCTAGCAGAGGCAGAACAGTTGCAAAAAGGCACATAATGTCAATTAAAAAAATCAAAAAAGTTTTGGATGACTGAATAATGAAAGCAAAAGCCCAGAAGATGGCCACATCTTAAAATCCATTTGAGTAATAGTCCTAAGGGATTTGTTTACCAGAACTTACTCCAATGCAAGCCCCTCTTATCAAAAGTCTAACAAACTTTACAGGTACAAGTAGTTGCACAATTCTTACAATAGTTTCAATACTGGGGCTTTATTCAGATAAGTGTATGTACAAGTTTTCTGGGTTAATGATTGGATGTGAAGGTCTTAAAGGTCTCTTCCAACCAGAACAATTCTAAGATTCCATGTATATACAACTTAGAACGGCAAACATTTCAAATGACACATACATCAAATCTTACTCAGCCATCAGTAGGATTCAATCATGAAATATGTCCAGTAACATTAGAAGCAGGTCTCTGTGTGGAGTTTCCATTGAGATCAAACTGTTAGGTTTCCCACAAATGAGAAATACTACTATATTTTTATTCTGTGGATCAGTAGCCAATGGATATCAGTGAAGACTGATATGCAAGAAGGCTTTTTTTCCCTGTAATGATCAAATTGTGCTATTGTGGGAAAACAGACTTTCTTCTTGGGTATTCACTTGAAATGGAAGTTCTTAAAGTGTCCAGGGAATTTTCCATTTGCACAGAGTGTGATTTTCTGCACCTCTTTGGTAACAAGTCCTTGAAGAATTCCACAGCCTTCTTCTGGAAGTGCTTCCCAACAATTACATACAGGACTGGGTTCAGACAGCTGTTGCTAAAGGCACAGTATGTAGCAATCTGGGTGATTATGTCATTTATTTCTTCCAGACATATTAAAGTGGGTATGAAGTAACGGATTGTGTCGATGAATGTGCTGATCTGGAAGGGAAGCCAGCAAATGATGAACAGCAAGAGCACAGCAAGGACCAGGATGGTGGCTCTCCTCTCCGTCTGGACTAACTTCATTTTTTGCAGCCCACTGCTTCCCAAGGCTTTGATGATTTGCATAGTGCAATAGGTTATTACACAAAGTGGGATCACAAAGCCCACAATATTCAGCAAGGAGTTGTTTACAAGCTCCCAGTAGCGGGCTGGGTAATCAAGAGCGCAGGCTGTGACGTTGTAATCTTTATAATACTTTAAGTTTCGGAATACCATTGTAGGTGAACATATGAGCAATGCACACATCCAGATTACAAAGCTGTTCCATTTGGCACAGACAGTTCGTCGCATCCGTCCAAGAGACATGGTTTTCACCAAGGCCAGGTAGCGGTCAATACTCACTAGTGTCAGAAAATAAATGCTAGAATAAAAGTTCATGTTACTCATTATGTTGACAGCTTTACAAAGGAACAAGCCAAAAGGCCATTGAAACATATTAGAAATATTAATGGCCCAGAAAGGTAAAACACAGACTAACATTAAGTCAGCAAGTGCCATATTTGCTAGGTAAATTTCAGCCACTGTGCAACGACTCTTGTGGAAGTACAGGACAATGAGGACAAAGGAATTTTCTATTGCTCCCAGAATAAATATAAACCAGAGGAATCCAGGCTGAAGATCCTGTAGCCATTTCCATACATCTGCATTAACACATTGATATTGATTCAGCTGATGCGCTCCTGAATTATTCTGGAGATTTTCTGGACTGACTGTGAGCTCCTGGGTGGCCATGACATTGTGAAGTTGTGTAGCATTTTCAGTTGTGATTGAAACCATTTCTATGCAGAGAAAAAGAAAAAAGTGTATTATGAGATTGCTACATCTAGCTCATTGCTTCAAAAGACACAATAAGAAAAACTGGTTCAGCTTTTCATACTATCTTAAAAAGCGTGGTTTTCAACAGACTTACAATTCTCTTAGGTTGCTTTCTTGTAGACACCCTGCATGCTTGCACAGTTTCACAGAATAAACTGCTGTGTATTGCATGGACTAAACTGAAGGGAGTGAAACAGAGATAAAGCACTGGCAGAAAGTGTAAAGAACAAGTTAACTGAAGAGAACATTTACCTGCCTTTTGTCACTAGAATCATGATGCAGTATGTTTTTATTCTTTGAGAAAGTCAATAGTTGTTTTCTCTTTTTATCTTTGAGTATCAACAGCCATAGTCTCCTAAAGGATAGATGTACCTTATAAGTCTTGTGTTGCTCATTGTTAAGCTGCTAGTTATGTGGTGTGTCCCTCAACAGTTCACACCCTCTCCTGTAAAATAAGAGTGGGATGGTGGAATTCAATAGTACTTCCTCCCCAGACTACACTGTATTTTTTCCCAAAAATGTTGAGACTGTCACAGCAGACATGTAGTTTGCACTGAGAAAGCTGCAGGAGCAAGGATCAGTATTTGCAAGCAGTGTGACTTTCTCAGCTTCTCGCTGGAATCACCTGTGTATTTCTGGTACAATCTTTGTGAGGAAACTTGGTCTGCAGTTGTGTGGGTCAGCAGTTTGGCAAAGATGATGGCCATCACATAATCCAGGACTTGCCTGCAGTCAGGCTGCAGTGAGTCAATTTGGGTGCAAGAGCACAGAATGAAAAATACCTACTGTACTGTAAATATTCTATGGGTCAGAACAGCTTGGGGTCTTACAGGGAGCTATTTTCAGGCAGAAATGTCAGATATGCACTGAAATGTTACTAAAACCAAGCAGAAGTTGAGCATGCAACATTCACTCAGTCCTGTTAAAATGTTAACAGTGTTTTTTATTGTTGTGGCCTCAGATAATAAATGCTGAGATATTATTCACGTGCAAGACTGGCTTCCCAGATTTGTATATATAATTCCCTGGGCTGAGTGACAGAAATACTGTTCATATTTTTCCAGGTCTTTAAAATACTGCTGTTTATATCATGCCTTGGTTGGAAGCTTTTAAGATGTATTTTTAATTAAGACATTTCTGTGATTCAGCTGGTAACTTGGCAGCAAAAAGGGGACTCATTTGTAATTTAGAAGGATGGGGTTCTCTTTCATGCTCTGGTTACTGGATTTATTGTTTGATAAATGCCAGTGCTTGATATGCATATAGACATTTGACTGTTGGTGTAGAATTACTGAAAATGTTGTGTACTTTGTTTTAATAAATCCCTGTAGTTCTTGAGAACCAAAGGCAAAGACTAATACCACTTTTTAGTAAGTACAGCTATAGCAGTAGCAAAGGAGACACTACACTGTAAAATTTATCACAGGGGGATCAGTCAGGACAGGTCAACTGAATAAAACAGGCAAATGAGACTGAGAACCTTGAAAGAAAAGGCAACCTAAAATGGATTTATGAGCACAAAAGAAAATGTCATCAATGCACTTTTTGAATCCTTTATAACCTGAGCAAAGGACAGTACTTGCATAAACTGTGTAGCAACATAGATATTCTAGTTCTCCCAGTTCATCCTTCCAAAACCTCAACTTTTCAAGCCCATAGCTAACTGCAGGACTGTACCTCTATCCCACCCTCCTCTTCATTAACCTTATCATTGTTAGAATGACCTCAATCTCGAGACATCTGTAAACTTGTGATTTCTGATTGTTTTCAACCAACATCGGGAGAATGGGTTAGTAGATCCTCTTTGTTACACAGAAATACATGTTGTAAACACCCATCTGGTGATCTATGTTTTTGGTGACACAGGTTATCCAGAACTTTTAGATGTAGTGGATATGGATTTATTTGTTCCATACTGAAAGTAAATACCATCTGCAGTGCATGTTATGCAACACTGCCAATGTTCTAAGTCCTTTTTTTTCATCTTCCATGTGAAAGCAACTACTATAGTTTGCAAATTCTTTGGTTAAAATCTTACTTTCATTTGAGCCCTTCCAAGCATAGCACCTGCACCCAGAGTGCATTTTTCTGTGACTTTATTTGTTCATATTTAAGGACAGTAGAATATAGGACAATACTAAAAGCTTCACTCAAACTCAGATATGCTTGACCCCATTGCTTCTGCTTTTTCACTAGGTCAGATCAGATTGTTCTTGGGAAGCTTATATTTGTACTTCCTTATCACTTGGTTATTATTTATTATCCTCCACATGTGGATATGCTGATTATCTAATATTTTGCTATCATGTTTTCAGTGTACTTAAATGAGAATGACAGGTTTGTAAATCCCTGGATCCTCCTCTCTATGCCTTTTAAAGATAGGCATTGTGTTTTCCCTCTCTGGGCTTCTAAAATATCCCCATTCTCCTGGTTTCCCAGGAGAATAAAAAATTATAAATAGAATAATGATAGATAAATGATAAATAAAAAAATTATAGCAAAGATTTCCTCTCCCAGTTCCTGAACCACACCAGGGTGGGTTATATACACTCCTGCCACTCTGCATAATTCCATATATTCTTTAATTAGTTCTTTTCCAATTCACATAAATCAAATTTTTCAAATCAATCATCTTATATATCATATCACAATTTTAATTTCTGAGAGGATTAACAGAGTCTTCACTGAACTTTTCATAATTCCCTGAGTTGCTGATTCCATTTTCCTTTTTGTAACAGGCCTAGACTTTCCTCCATTAGCCTTTTACTTTTGATATTTTTATAGAAACATTTTATGTTACCTTGTATGTCTCATATTAACTGCAACTCATTTTTGTTCTGACATTTTTTTGTATCTTCAGTGTTCTGGGTTCTTAAATAATACCTGAAATATTAATCTTCCTATAGCAAAGCCTGTTGGTATTCATGGTGATGGTGTTCATAAACACTTATATATGTCAAAGCACAGCTTTACTATCTGTGAGAGATGCCACCAACAGATTGCAAACAGCAGTTTCAAGTCTCCCTTTCTGTGATTGCTGGCACTTCATACTGTATAAACACATAGGAAGTGAGATACTAATGGACGATCAACAAAAGGCCATCTGAGAACAGAT
Organism: Megaceryle maxima; assembly: GCA_024605025.1. NCBI lineage: Eukaryota > Metazoa > Chordata > Aves > Coraciiformes > Cerylidae > Megaceryle > Megaceryle maxima. The sequence goes on from JANHGN010004386.1 coordinate 48,982, forward strand.
AAGTTCTGTTGGGCAATGCAATTAGCAGAAGCTGTTGCTTCTGCCAGTAGTGGGCTGTGAAACTGCAGAAAGAGTTGTAAGTGCATTGTTTTATGTTTTGAGGTTGGATGTGTGCGCATATTTAATAAGAGGTTCATTAGTAATTCAGAGAATGGTCATAAAGGTTATGTTGGCAATTTCTATGCCTTTCCCTCATTATATGACTAACAGAAAAACAATAAACAGGAATTAATTTAGAACAAATAGCAGGTCAAAGACTGCCTACTTGTTTATGATATTTTTTGTACAATTAATCTCTTTTAGATCACTTTTTTTAAGAAGGGAAAGTCTTAGAATAATTTAAAATAAATTAATTGTACTATATTACTGTGGTCTAGGAACAGTATGCAGGGGCTAGTTAGGATGTGACCAAGTCCATGATGTGGGGCTTCTGGCCACCTGCCTTCTTGGTCCTTCACTCATGCCTTTCAATAAAGCATTGGTAGAAATGTGGGAGTGAACAAGGTAAAATATGCTAATGATCAGTTTACAAACCTTATTAAAATTATGTGCTTGGTGCTATTCTTTATAGCACAAGAAATTCACATAAAGTATGTGCTTACTGAATAAATTATGATTCGCACAGCCACAATTTAAAACAGGGCATGATTTGCCATTTGCTTATCACAGTTCAGTGAAAATAAATGTGACCCCCTTCACACCCTCTCTACAAATATTTTCTGTGCAATGTAAGGCAGGCCTAATGTCTCAGCAGGAACTCTCAAAAAGATTTTCTGACAGTTTTGATTGAAACACTTGCCCAGCTGAAGTAATCTATCATTACTGATTATGAGGTACTCTTGCGTGGGCTGAATTTTTCCCTGCTGCAGTTCACCTCCTACTGTTAGTTGTTTGACAGTCACTAAAACCATTGTCATTGTCTCATGGTGGCAGCCAGCCCTGTGCCTCTTGTAAGCACTACATTTAAATATGTAGGGAGGAAGGCATTGGGGTTGGCTGATGCAGGGATATGTTGAGCAGTGTCTAGATCCTGCCAATGATGCAAATGTAAAGAACCCTTGCAGAGAGACAGGGAAGAAGGGGTTAAGCAACTGTAGTTACTGAGCTGTTTGATTATCTTTACAGACAAGGGGAGAGGGACCTCAAGAAGATGATGATCATGAATATGATGTCCTGAAAGCTCTGAGGGCTGGGTATGGTCACTAGTGCACCTTGGTATTGCCTGGTAACGTGTTGGAATGCCCTGCTAGTCAGTGACTAACCTGTATATACTGTCCTGGGGGAAGCCTGCCAGAAGGCAGGCATGAGGTTATCAGCAAGCCCAGGATAACATCTAGAGTTCAGGAGTGTTGTTAATCTTGGAATAAACATCATGTGTGGAGGGGCAGTCTCCATGCTACAGACAGACATGCTGGGATCTGTGAATGTTCTTGAAAGAAAAGCAGAATATGATGGGAGTGGGACAAAAAGCTCTTTAAGAATCAAGAGCTGTGAGCTAAAGCATGGAAGGGCAGGGTGAAAAAAGGGTCAGAACTCAGTTAATGCTGCTTACTGGATATGGACAAGCTCCAGGACAGCTAAGACATTTGATGGATGGCTTCATTCCCTAAACAGGGAAATGCCCATGCTGCATCAGGTGAACATTATTCACAATGTGTTTTGGATCTGGATGGAGCCTTATAGCTACTGGGCTCTGGGATCTATTAGTATCTCTACTAGTAGTGTTAATCTTAGCTTGTACTATGCTAAACATTTCAGAATCACAGAATGTCTTTGGTTGGAAGAGACCTTCAAGAACGTCTAGTCCAACCTTCAACCCAACACTGCAAGCTCACCACTGAACCATGTCCCTGAGCACCAGGTCCCCAGGCCATTTAAATGCCTCCCAGGATGGCAACTCCACCACCGCCCTGGGCAGACCATTCCAATGTTTGATAACCCTTTTGGTGAAGAAACGCTTCCTAATATCCAGCCTAAAACTCCCCTGGTGCAGCTTGCAACCATTCCCTCCTGCTAAGACTTGGTGGATATCTTAACTTGTTATGATGGTCTTGGTTATGTTTTACAAGGACAAGGTCTGAAAGGTGTAATCAGTGTTCGGATTATTTCAATGTAAACTCCAGCAATCTACTCTATGGGAGCAAGGGATGGACTTTGTAATGCATATATTAAAGCTGTTTGATTTTGCTTGTTACACATTTTGCAGAAAAAAAAGCTGTGAAATTTGTAATTAGTATATATTGTCATTAGACTGGCTAACAGGGACAAGAGGTGGAGCCTGTAAGAGACAAATGTTCAGGCTGTTACAATGTTAGCTACTATAATGTGGTTTGCTGAAGCAAATGGTAGAATGTTAAAAAGTGTAGGTACACAGTCATGACTACCTTCATAGTCTAATCTGCAAGGACAAAGAAGACCCAAGGCCCCACTAGTCTTCTGCTCCAAATGAGGGATTTCTGTGATAAATTATCATTCACGATAAAGTTTGCCTTGAGAGCAGCTTAGTTTTTCATTTATTTCAGGGATTTCTTATAAAGGGTTGGATCTTATGAAGGATAGGTACAGCAACCAGTCTGTAGCTTCCTTAATGTATTTTAGAATTACCTGGTTTGTTTTAAGTGCCACAAGTGGCCAGAAGTGTTTTCAGATACATAGAGATGGCTTGCCATTCATCCATGTGGCTTCATACACAGCTGGGTGTCAATGGCAAGGAAGAGTGGAAAAGCTGCGAGGACAAACACAACTTTGAGTGAGTGGCTGCAACTGGGAGGGGCACTTGCTCAATTCTGACATGATGCTTTTTTAGAAGACAGGTCATCTTCAGAAATAAACAGCAAAACACCCAAGGCCTGTCACAGCCTTTCCACTACATCTCTGTTCCTGTGCAGAGCCAATCCTATTTTGACACCATGTATTTTTTGTGGGGGTTTGGCCCCCTAACTATCTCTAAGCCCAGTTTGGCAGCCAAGTGTCCCCCAGTGGTGCCTATTAGTCTGGCAGACTTGCTTCTTCATGCTAATGTAAAAGCTACAGTAAATGCAACAAAGGAGCTGTCAGATCTGTAAGAAGAAAAAAGGTATCTGCTTGACATATCTACTGTGAGTGAAATGAGAAATAGCAGGAGTTTAAAAGCTGCTGTATGTAAGGGTAGTCCTCCACAGTGCTGTGCATGCAAGAAAGCCTGTGTCCTGCTGTCTCTATATGTAAGCACTGTTTCTGCTCTCTCAGCATCTTGGAGTGTAAACTTGATTAACTTGGTAAGCTTTTAAGAGGCTGTAGAACTAAACTGATTCATTTGTGACCATCTGATAGGTATTTGCTGGCCAAGGGGAGGTAAGCTTCATTTTAATAGCTTTGGAGATTTTGGTTCTAGGACAATGTTTGTTTACAAGGAAAAGGAGAGGTTTTGTTTAGTAAGGTTATAACAAAACTACCTCAATGCATATTTTCTTGATTACCTCCACACCTATGGGTCTAGCAGACCTGAATTACACATGATGGGATAGCATAAGCAAAGGCATTGCTCAGCAAGAACCCAAAGGTGTGCTGGAAGATTGAGCTCATCTTCTGTGAGGGACTCTTATTTTCAAAGTTCAGCATCAACAAAAGTACAGGCCAGACATCTTCTTTACAAATTCTGTACCTTCTCTGTAAGGCTTATTTTAAAAGTTTTTATTTCAACTTATTCTTCTTTCAATCTTTACTACTGAAAAAAACATCTTTGACATCTATCCCAAGTGCTCTGAGTCTCTTGTTTTCAGCTAATCCAAGCCCAGTGGGACAGCTCGTACCTCTCTCTTTGGCCTTAAAAGGGGTTGATTTGTATCTTTGTCTGACCGAATATCAAAAAACAACATTATGTGGCTCTCGTGACACCTCTGAAATGTTCTCTGAAAGTTATTCATGGTGTCTTTTTAATTCTGTTTTACTGAGTAAGTATTTGATGTTTCATAGTAGCAGAGTAAGTGTCAGAAACATTCCTAATTATTCTTTTACTGACCACATGACTTTAAATTTTAATTTCCAGTCTTTGTATAATGAATCTCTAATGGGCTGTAGCACATTTGAGGTCGTAGATCAGTGGACAATTTATGTGGCAATATTAGCTTAAAAGTTCCTCTGCTTCTTTCATTCTTCACTGGTCCTTTCCACACTGCAGCTGCCCTCAGAGTTCATAAGGCTTTGTGTTGAAGCAGATTGAGGAACTTGACTGGGACAAAAATAACCTCACAAAAGAAAAAGTTAGTATAATGAAAATCAACTCCTTCCTTTGTCAAAAAATTAAGGCGATAAAGAAAAGATTCAGTGGAGCTACCTCTCAAAAAGATTTAGAAATCCTTCAGCATGTAAACTTGACGCACATCATGGAAGGACATCCATTGATCTGCAGTTATCATCAAGGGCATTTACATCAATTATGTTAGGAAAAATGGTAAAAAAAAGTTGCTCTGTTAAACCAGTTATTTCAATAACAGTAAATCTAAGGTGAGAAGAGGCTATTATTTTTTCCCACTGGGTGGGAAGTGAAGACACTTAATTCCAATACTGTCTATTGCAATCAACTAAAGAAAGGTATGGAAAGAGTAGAAGCCAAATCAACTGCAATGAAACACTTAGCATAACATATTTTATTCCAAGTGGAAATCTTGAACTTTAGACTTTCTAGTGTTATACTTTTCCTGAAAAATCCCATACTTTTTATCCCCAAATAACTTGGGATGTTATTTTCCCTTGCTGTTTGTATGTTCTGTTTAATGACTGCAGTGATTCTGACAAAATGTATTATCTATGTGTAGCATAATTATAATTGAAATGGAGAAGAACAGAATGGCTGGACTATTGTGAGAGCTGGTAGGAGAATAAAAAAATGAACTGGTTCAGAGAGAAATACTGAACACAGGATATTTGTATATGGAAAAGAGCCACCTCATTATGAACACTGTTTTGATTTGGTCTAGGTTTGGTGATGGTGTTTGAGTTACAGCCCATGTTTGACCTCTGATTTGATGCTGTCAGTATTTTAGAAACTTTTCTACAAATGATATCCGCCAAAATGTTGCAAATATCACCAAAGGTTGATGTTGCTGTTGTTCTGAAAAATCAGTTTTATTACAATAATTCTATTTAATCTGAACCAAGAAATAATTATTCTTAACATTAGAGGCTGTTCCAGTATCAAAACAACAGGATATTCAAGGTAACTTCAGTTATCTCTTTACATGTCTAGAAAAGAAAGAAAATCCCAGAGAAAGAGAGACACCTGGAAGACTTAAGCAGAAATACTAAGTCAGCGAAGCAGGAGAGATCCACAGGAAATTAAAATAGAAATCTACATTCATTAACAACTTAGTCTGGCATAGCAATGGGGAGTTTTGCCTCAGTTTTCAACAGGAAACCCAAGGGACTGTATTCAGTGTGTGTAGAGGAGAAAAAATATCCTGTGATTTTGAGGGTGAGCAGCAGTCAGCTGTTTGGGAGGCAGTTCCAGTGTGTGATATGGATGTTGTGGAAAATGCAGGCTGTCTGGGATGTCTGAATGGCATTGTTATATGATACAGAACCTCTAAGAGGTCTTCTGGAGACAATCAAGATACCTGGTAGTTTTTAAAACACCCTCACACCCTGCAGTGTTTCCTTTGCACCTCGATGTTAGCATGATATTAGAGGGTGCTGACCATAAAACCACTGTGAAACTAGCAAATCTTTGGGCTTAATAGAGCATTGTAGGGACTATAAAATAGAATATTACATCAGTAGAATGAAATACAGAATTATAGCAAAGGAAGATAAGGTAAAGAGTCTGCTGGAAATTAGTCCTGGTTTTAAGAGCTCAAAAAGAGAAGCTTCTGCTTTCTTTCAGAAGACAGAGTTAAAATATACCTTTCTGATTTTTAAATATTTGAAAAAATAGAATAAAGGAAGCTTGGTTCCATATTTATAACAAATAAGAGTCTGATGTAGTACTCAATGTATTGGACCTTGGTTTAGTGCTGTTTTTAAGGAAAATTCTTGCTTCTTGCCTTCTGGGAGAATAGCAATGCTGTGTAAAGCTCTGTGGTACCTTGGGAATAGCTTAAGCAGATGAGCTAGAGGCAAAGGCTTTTGTTTTTACTGTTTTATGTTTCTTCTGACAAAAGGTTTTATCTACAGGTAAAATAATAGGAAAGGGGAGAGAAACCTGTCTCCATATACTAATTTTTGCTGACTTTCTGACCTTTTAAAAATCTGCATGTTCATAATACCTTCCATATTTTACACATCCAAATTTTAGCCTTTTATAACCAACTGAAAGGCAACATAAGCTATAAATGTTCAGTGAGAAATAACTTTTTAAATTAACTACCTTCCTTGTAGAAATATTTCCTCTTCCTTCTCTGAAGTATGGAGGAGAGAAAACACACATTTTGTCAGAAATGTAGTGCCATACAGCTCTGATCATCTATCATTCCTACTGTAATATTCATAAATGCCATGTATTATTGTGTTGTTCATTAACAGTAATTTTACTGAGGGTAATTTACAAATGTGAATGGATTCAGTCTTTCAGAAATCTTTTTCCTGTGATAATTTCTCTGATGAGTTGTTATGAGACTGCATGACTTACTCCCAGTCAGTGGTGAGCACAAGGGCTAGACAGAGAGCTCAGAGAGCTTGGGCACACTTACGGGGCACTTCTTTAAGCAAAGTACTGTAAAGATATACTCGCATTTTTGCAGTGTCTGTTATCTCATTTAGCCGTTCTTTGGAGCTGTGTAATTCCTCTTGTATGGAAACCTTTCATAGATCCTGGATTTCAGGAAGTATCTCAGAAAAGCATTGCCATTGATGATACACTGGTTGAAAACATTCCTCTTGCAGAGAAAGGCTTCATCAAAGCTTCATAAAATTAAAAAGGCAAGAGTACAAGAGAATAAATAATAGAAAATGCCAAGTCCCTTGAATACTGTTCTAGGATTGCTTTGAGGCATATCATAACAAAAAGCAGTTTGGAAAAGTGATGAAATATCAATCCTTTAGCTGCTTGATTTTTGGTTTTACTTTTTTTTTTCTTTTTTTTTTTTCTTTTTTTTTTTTTTTGTACCATACACTTTATGTTAATATTTGAAATAATTTGGCAATAAAAGTAAATGAGATCTGTAACTGTGGGACCATCAAGAATTGAAAATTTGATACATACAAGACCTGTACATAGTTATGTGCTCACAGCAATAATTCCCTAAGTTAAATTTAGACCAGAAGAACTGTCTTATTTTTCGTTTTGTTTCTGTTTGTTTGTTTTTGGGTTTTTTGTGGGGTTTTGTTGTTATTGTTTTGAGGTGGGATTTTTGTTTGGTTTTTTTTGTTTGTTTGGTTGGTTGGTTTTTTTCTTTTTTCCTGGAGACTTCTATTATATTAAAGCTGTCAGCTTTTCCTTTCCCTTTTGTACAAGATGGTTTAATGAACACAGTAAGATTTTCCTGTACTTGTTCAATTTTTACCATTGTAGTTAATGATCTGAGAAAGAAGATGAATTAAAAATCTATCAAACTACTTGGAAAAAAGAGAAGATCACTGTTTTTTCCCCTTCCCAGTATACACTTCAATTTCTGCTGTTCAAACACCTCTCAGAAAGTTTAAGATGCTCTAGTTTACAGAGCTACTTCTTTTCCATCCCCAGATTTCTCAACATGGTATATGTCTATGAAGAAATGAAGTATATGTTGTTCTTAAATCTAAATGCTTCTCAGGCATAAGCCAGTTTGTTCCTCTCTGTAGTCAGTGGGCAGATGAGAGTTGTATTTCTAAGTTTCCATTCTGTTTAACCTGGAACAAAATTTGGAACTCAGGAGATCTACATGCTTTATACTAAAAGGCCACAAGCTTATTGAATAATGTTGATTGAGATTATTTCTCTTTATGAAGCTATTTCAAATGAGTATAAATACTTAATTGTTGAAGCAGGGACATGAATTTGATGCTTCCATCATTGGAATGTCACAAAATTCCTTGTCTCTTCTCATGAATACTGAATTACTTGCTGGTGTTCTCAAGTCTCTTTAATCTTTAATTCTCCAGGGCATTAAACTTCATGGACCCCCTACTCCTGCCCCCTTAGATTTAATACAACCAGAAACTGGTGTCAGGAGTCCTGAGTAGCTTTCTGTGTCCCTGAACCAAGATGGTAACTCTCTGATTATTTTACAGCAAGACACATTACTAAAGTCACAGGTAAATCTGTACTTTTTCTAAGTGTATTGTAATGTGTTTGCTCAAAATGTTTTGACAGTTGAGAGGGAAGATATTTAAATAGGTGAAAACTGACCACAAACACTTCAAGGCTGGCAGTGTGTTGTTCTGTTCTTTTTGACACTTCCCATATGAGAACAGGTAAGGTTAATCATGAATGCTCACTGTCTAAAGCTTAGTCAACAACTAGTATTTAGGTTAGGGTTAGGGTCAGGAGAGAGAGAAATCTAAGAGCTGCAATAGAAATGAGTCTGCAAAAGCACTTCAGAAGTGAAGAACAGTCAGCCAAATGAGTTCTTTCTTGAGAACATTTTCATGGGAACCATGGCTGGTCATCATGATGCAAGACTCAGCCAATGCCTGGAGTTCAGGTTTGGGCTAGGAGACTCATAGACTGTGTCTGCTTTTTCAGAGGTAGGGTGAGCCCTATCATTCCTACACATGTGCTTATCACACTTCTGACACTGTGTCTTATCAGTGGTCTGTGTTTTCCCGTGTATATGATATTGGGTCAGGCTAGTGTTGCATGTTCCTATCTTGGGTTTTGCTGACAGCATTTGCTTTCAGAATCTTCTGAGTTTAGGGTCCATCTGCTGCCATGTCTTACTTCTCTTCCTTTGGGTTTTACTTGTCTTCATATCTGGTCTATAATGAAGTATTGTATTTCATTCTTGGTAAGGGAAAGGGTAGATGATCAATCTTTGCAAGTGGCATCAAGTTTATCCTTTCTCTTTCTCAAGTTCTTTGGTGCCTTTTAAGGTAAGCACTAACTTACAGCAACAACATAAACAGGAATGATGCTACTTTGTGAGGCAGGCATCTTAAGTAATGCCAGGGCAGCACACATGACTGAATTTACCAGTTTAAGACTCCCTCTCAGCCTTGCTTTCAGACTGAGTGGCTCCCTTTCTCACAGGCACAGAGGAGATGCTGTGGAAAATGGAGAGATGAAGATGGAAGATGTAGGTCAGGGGGTCTTGCAAATTTGCAAGTCACAAAAGTGGAGGGGAAGGGAAATGTACATGATGGAAGCAGTGCTGTCTGGGACCCTGATCATTGCTAGGGAGAAATAAGTAAAAAGGGATAATATATTTGTTTTGTAGTATGGGTGAAATAAATCCAAAGCTTAGTCTTATTTGCTTAGACTCATGAAGCTCACTAGTTTCTATCATTAGCTGAAAGGCCTCCTGCCAACAGGGACAATGATCAGATAATGTTTTGCTCACGTTTTTCATCTCTGCAAAGTTTGCAGTCAACATTGGATCTGTTGCCAAGAAGATGATTGTCTATTAACATAATTTATTCCTGTTTCTAGCTGGCTCACTGCCTAACTTGATAATATCTCCCTCATTGCACTGTCTTGCAAATAGGAATGGATGGAAGCAAGCCTAACTGCACATTTGTACAGGGAGAGAAGCAGCAGAAGCACTGCTTGGAGTGAGAGTAATGTGCTTTGGCACCAGAAACCACTAAGGGCTCCCTGTCAAGTGGCAGTGTCTGCTGGGAAAGCCTAAGCCTTGTCCCAGGGCTGAAACCATACATGTTCCTTAACTCTCCTACACTCATGGTGTCTGTCTACAAAGCCACAATCTGCACAGTTTAACTGAAGTACAAGGACAAATAACAAACTATAAGCTTTCTGAGTTTTATTATATGGCACATGGATTTACCAGCTTGGAATGGGGTCAAAGGAGGTTGTATACCCTCCCTTGAGCACTGCAGGCACCACCAGGAATTCTCTGTTGTAGACAAAGGATTTCTGTATGCCACCATCACTACAAAATTCAAAGATCAACACACTAATGTTGTTGGACCAATTTAATATCCATTGCAAGAGTCTGATGTCATGTGAAATGGAAGGTCTGATGGTATCAAACAGTGCAACGTATCTATCAAGTGGCAGACAATACCTTGAGCACAGCCTGTAAGGCAGCCTGTATCCAGTGATAAAGAACTAAAATGCTAGTGATTTTATCAAGAGTAGCTTGCACAGATAGATTATATTTCTTTGTTAAAGTAAGAATTTCCTGCTTTAGAAAACAACCTTTCCTGAAACCCAGATGGATCAAAACTACTACAAGTACCATGCTGAAAACAGCTAAGCTGGAAAAGATATAGGTAAATTTTTAGCTGGCTGATGACAATTTTTGAAAGGTAGACTGAAGGACTTGTTCCTAGGTAGGTTCTCAGAACTGATCTTGGGGTTCAACTAATTAAGTAGTTATAGGGTTGATCTCAGTACAGAAGACAGGAGAGCACTGATGAAGCATGCCAGTGACATAAATTGCTTGGTATCTTCATTACAGAGAGCAAAAGAAATATCCTGCAGAAAGCACTGGATGATATTAATAGACCAACAGAGGTGGAATACTAAGAGGAAAAAACTGTAAGTCCTGAAGCACTTCTGTTCCCCAAGAAGATGTGCTAACTGATGCTCCTTTATTTGCCTTGCTGCAGTAGAGGCACAGAAGAGCTGTTCGTCAGTGCACAGCCTCCTCTTATATGCACATGGATGTCCTCTAAGGCTTTGCTGTTCATTGCATTACTCCTGACAGACCTCTTCAGCTCAGTGTAGCCACTCTTTGCTCTTAGCAATTATAATACTTCTCTTTTCCCTGGGTAGCAACAATAAGTTCTCATGACTAGGCAAAATGTTATTTTTTTTGCCAAATGGTATTTGCCAATATTGCTCCCTTTGTGCATTAAATACTTAATGGAGCAATTTTCCTTTCAGATGAAATGGCTCTGTGCCCTGAAAGCACTCTGCTTCTAGCACCTTGAGAAGATTGTAGCAGCCATTTAGGAAAAAAAAAGCAGAGATTTGTCATCTCTAGTGCCTCCAATCACTATTATTAAAGGTATTTGCAATAATGCAGCATTTCCTGCATATTTCCACCTTTAGCTTTCACAAGTATGGCCTTAGAGAAAAGCTCAATTGTCTCCAATAGCAAAGGTTGGAAGCTCATAGTATGTGTGACTAATTGATTGCTGTCCCAAATTCTAATAGCAACTTCAACAGCCTGCCAAGAGAGGTTGAGGTGTCTCCTCTGGAGGCTTTCAAAACCATCAGGGATGTATTTGTGTGTGACCTGCCCTAGCTGATCTGCTTTGGCAATGGAGTTGGACTAGATGATCTCCAGAGGTCTCTTCCAACCTCTACCATTCTGTGATTCTGTGACAGCTGCTGCTTTCCTCATTTTTTTATCAAACAGATAACTAAATGATTATTCTACCCTATTTCATTAAGTCACTGTTGCATTTTGCAAAAGCATAAAAGATATTCTAAACTGTCATATTATGCCTCAAAAACATATTTGCAACTACAAAGTCATCTCCCCCAGCAGCTGGAAATGTTTCCGTCACTACTAAGTTTTCTATTGCTGAGCCACACACTGATGGCTCTGTTCAAGCAGAGGAGTCCTTAGTGCAGAGGGCATCTCAGGCAGAATCTGTCCTCTTTATAAATTAGTAATAATGCCTTGTGTTCTCTTAATGCCTTCCACTAAAGGGATATACAGACGGCTTCACTGAGTAATGGTGCAGTTTTCAAACAACACATTGGTCTCTGACAACAGAATAGGCTAGAAAGTATGATTAACTGTATAATGTTCAACTACAGGCTTAATTTCAGGCAGGTAGAACTCAGGAGAGATGACATTTATCCAGGTTGTTCAAGTTAGCACGTCTACCACATGGGTGTCAGTTTAATTTAGAACCTCTGACAACAGCTGTAGATATATCCTGATCTAGTTGATCGTGCTCCAGCAAGGGATCAGACTAGATGATCTTTCAAGGTCCCTTCCAATCCCTGACATTCTGTGATTCTGTGATCTACATTGCTGATGATGCTAAACTGGGAGAAGTGGCTGTGCTGCCATCCAGTGAGACATCCAGTGGACACACTGGAGAGATGGGCAAAGGCAAACCTAATGAAGTTCAACAAGAGTTCTACACCTGGGGAGAAACAACACCATGTACCGGTACAAGTTAGGGGTAGATCCACTGGAAAACAGCCCCATGGAGAGGGACCTTGGAGTCCTGGTGAACAATAAGTTATCCATGGAACAGCAATGTGCCCTTGTGGCCAGGAAGGCAAATGGTATCCTGGTGTGCAATAAAGAAGATTGTCCAGCAAGTCAAGGGAGGTTCTCCTCCCAGTCTACTCTGCACTAGTGAGACCACATTTGGAGTATTGTGTTCAGTTCTGGTCTCCTCATTTCAAGAGGGACAGGAAATACTAGGGAGAGTCCAACAGACAGCTACAAAGATGATGGACAGGAATATCTCTCTTATGAGGAAAGACTAAGAGGGACCCATTTATCCTGGAAAGGAGAAGACTGAGAGGGGATCTTATTTATGTTTAGAAATATCTCAGGGGTGGGAGTCAAGTAGAAGGGGCCAATCTGTTTTCAGCTGTGTTCTGTGATAGGAGAAGAGGTAATGGCAGCAAGGTGAAACACAGGAATTTCCATCTCAACATGAGGATAAACTTCTTCACTGTGAGAGTGACAGGGCACTGGAACAGCATGCCCAGAGAGGCTGTGGAGTCTCCTTCTCTAGAGACTTTCAAGACCCACCTGGATCTGTTCCTGTGTGTCCTGCCTAGATGGTGCTGCACTGGTAGAGGGGTTGGATTCAATGATCTCCAGAGGTCCCTTCCAACCTCTTCATTTCTATGAGTCTCATTAAATTATAAACTCAGATTTCAACTTTATGAAAAACATTTCTCATGGGCCATCCCAATGAATGATATCCAGCATCACCAATTTCTGTCATGGGAGGCAGTACAAGCATGACATGATATTCACTGTCTGAATAGCAGGTTGTCTTTACTAAAAGAATTGGTGGTATAGATTTTGGGTGTTTTTTTAATTTCATATTCTTTTAAGAATTCCTAAGCAGAGTGTGACAATGCAAGCACTGGTGAGTTCCTTTCTCAAGTAGAAGTCTAGTCTGGAGCATGCTTCACTTCTTAAATTATAAACTTTAGAAAGCCATTTTGCCTTGCCCTTCCTAAGTCAAACCTGTCCTGCTATTCCAGTACTTGAGCAGCTGGGACAGTCATTTCATATTACTTGCATGTATCTGCTCATGACTTAGCCAGTACATGAAGCATTAGCAATTGGAAAGAGGTCAGTCTTCAGATATCATGGTTAAAAATCACCTCAGTCTGTATATCACAGAGGGAAGGTCAAAACCAGATATACATATTGGAACTGACAGGTGTATGAGTAACTATAGTGAACTTTGGACTGTACTGCAATTACCTTGATAGTCACAGCAGATGAAAATTGCATATAACTCCAAATGTAGTATTTTTTTTCTGCTGAGAACCCAGGTGAACTCTAAAGACAACAATTCTTAAGTGGCAGTACACCATATTTCTATTGGAAGAACTAAATATTCAAATACATGTTGATAGGGATTTGGATTAAGTTGTACAAACATGCATGTTGTTTCCAACACTGAGAGGTCTGGAGGGTTCAGGACTCTTCTCCATCTGAGAAGTGGAGTGATTTACAGTGCTGATTTACAACAGTCAGTATTTGGATTATGATTTATTTTTTGCCTTTTCATCCTTTGCCAGTGTTCTGAAATTAAACTGTGTATTAATTTATTGTCATTCCTTTGTTAGCAACAGGAGATGTCAGACCCTTGCTGGAATCTGGTGCAGACAATTTGTTTTTCAGTCTGTATACACAGGTTTTGAGTGCTGGTGTTCACAAAGAAGTTACGTCTATCTGATCTTTCTGGAATGTGAGAGCTGAGAAAAACCACATATGGTAGAGAATTTAGTTGGATTCTCTTAGTCTACACAACAACTACTTCAAAGAACTATTGTACCCAAAGCTAACAAAACCAAAAGATCCTTCAAAGATTGAGCAATCACAGGGTATTGAGTTGTCACAGGGTGGTTCTACAGAATAACACAAGATTGGAGACCTTTTCTGGTCTGCATAGTGGCAACAGTTAAAGGATGACACTTTCTGGTACGTCTTACACCCACATTACTAGTTATGTAGGAGATATCTTATAAAATGTTGGAGAAGAGGAATTTCTTTTTCCTATTGGAATGAGAATCAGAACAAAGTTTCTGGAGAAACTGATTTTAAAAGAAAGATTTTTTCACAAAATATTTGGTGAATTTAGCAGAAAATATTTTGAAGATATTATCTTTGATCTTGAACAAAGGAGGAGACATACTGACTGCTAGCAGTTTAGCAGGAGATCCAGATTCACTCTGGACAACTAAACAGTTTATTCTCTTTACAAAGTCGAACAGCTCTAAAAGAGAGAGAATGAAAGAGCTAACTCATTAGAGTTTATCCCCCAGTCGCTTGCTTAGGAAGGAGGATGCATTCAAAATCCCTAATCTGTGCTACCCATTCCCAAACAGATTTCTCCTGGATGTGTGTATGTGTTCTGTGTTTCAGTTTCTTGTTTTGTTAGAAATGTCAAGATTCTTTAATTGTACATGAAAATTTCACCTCTTTTGTTCTTCCCAATTTACCTGTGAAACAGAAATTTTATCTTCGATCAGCTTTGTTACTTTTGAAAAAAGTTCCACTTTAAATTAATCATGTCACCTTTGAACTGTACTATCATTTTTTCAACCTCTGTAAAACATAAAACACTGTGTAGAATTGCACATGACAGTTTTCTGCAGCAGGCAGCAAAGGAAATGAGCAGATGTAAGTTCTGGCAGAGAATATAATGCTGCTAAGGAAAACAAACAAATGCTGCTGCTAGGAAGGAAGGAAGGAAAAAGAAGGGCTTAATTTCCCAAGAGGGAAAAAGGTTCCAATCCAGATACTGAATAAGGATTCCTGCCTGAGTCAGGTATATATCGAAGTTATGAGAGTTGTATTTGGGATGTCTATTGAAAATGTTATAAAACCTAGATAGTTTACACAGTTTGGATCCTTTTTTTTTTTTTAACCTTGCTTCAAAATAGTCTAAACTTTGAAATTGTTCAATTCTTGTATTTAAGTTAAACTTTTCTTTGATTTATCTGAAGTCTAACTGTAGCGGAATTCCTTGTGGAACAAGGAATATGGTGGCTTTTGAGGGATTGGACAACCCCATGCTAGGTCTGGCTAA
>JANHGN010004386.1:64408-91531 GCA_024605025.1 Megaceryle maxima
TTGATTTGTATGCTTGTAGCCAAACGCCAATGAAAGTAGTTGATATACATGTTATCAGATTGTAACCACTATATAAGTAAGTGACGCAGTTAGAATAAAGGGATCGGCGTGTAGCCAGATTGGTGTGATTGTCGATACTCGTCCAACTTCCCAACAGGACCCTCTTCATCTAACCTTATTAATATGTTCCATTAACAAGTGTTATAGAAACTACTTATACAGTAAACCTGTCTATAGTGACACATGATGCAAAGTGTAGTAGAATGAAATTCTAGATATCTCATACTATTTAGTTATGAGCTGTAACCATGATTCAAACACTAATTTGTAGACTACGTTTATTGTAGAAGAAAACAAATGTCTGTCTTCTTAGGTTTACAAAAAAGACTAATGTTTCCAAAATGTTTCAGGGAACACCCACACAAAACTGACTCCACTTTGTTACTTTTACTTCCTTCTACTTCTGGGAAATGTCCCTTTTGCTGAGCCAGCTGGCTAGAATTTATTCTCTATAATGTGACTTATTGAAAAAAGATTGCTCATAGGAATGATGTAAGCAGAAAGTGAGAGCACACAGTAAGTTGTCTTATATGACATGTTTATACATGCTGTTTCTAAAAAAAAAAAAATCAGTCTTATAAATTAAAACTTCTCTGAACAATATCCATACACACATGAACTCCATTCATGTCCAATTCATTATGACTAATTAAGTTGCAATAGTATCACTTTGAAAATGAACTTGTAGCTTTCAGAGGGAAAAAAAAAAAAAAAAACGAAATGGTGGAGCTATTGAAAAAAACTCCTTAAGTTTTAAAACGGTGCCCTTGTTCTTGTGAACAGCTATTCCATCTTCTTCATTATTTGACTTTGTTACTTACTGTAAACCTCTACACAGAATGAAGACTTCTGAAAGGGTAACTGCTTTTTCTTGTTTGTTTGGAATAGACACAGATCCTCATAACCTGGAAATTTTGGCATTAACTAGAAAACAAAAAACTTCCTTCCCAAGCAAAGAAAAATAAATAAACAAACGCAACAGCCTTGGTTCCAATAGACGGACACATCAGAAATGTCTGATGATGTCATGATCATTTTATAAAAAGTAAATTCTGGAAATGAGGAAGAAAGTGGTGGAGGGTCCTTGTAGGATTGTCTTGTAGTAATGGGTAGGACAGGGCTGCATGGATAAGATGATTATACAGAGGAACAGGTATTTTACTTCTCTGACAAGATGCTTATGAATTTCTATCTGTGTTTGTCTATATGTGTCTGTCTATGTCTATGTGTGTATAGAGAGAGAGGAAAGAGAATTTCCACAAAGCAAACATTTCCTGGTCACCTTCAGTGCCACAAACCATTTGCTTGCTGTTTTGCTGTTTACTCTGGGAGAAAGTGGTTTGCATGTTTCCAGTACCCCGTGCTGGAAGGACCAGGCACAGCAAACTTTTCTGGGTGATGCCAAGGAGAACAGCCATCTCTGAGCTGGTCTTGAGCAGGTAAAGCAGGGTCCTGCACGAGGAGCATGTGGGAGGGCTCTCCAAAGTACAAACACAGTGTCTAGAGGTTTTGATTTAGATGAATCTGTCTAAAGAAATAAAGAAATAAGAAATCCATCCTTGAGCTCAGATATCACAGACTGAGATGAGACTATTATAATAAACAACCTGATCACACTAGACTGGTTATAAGATTCATTGGCTGAAGGTCAGCATTGAGCTCAAGCTGTACAGTTACAAAGGTTAACATTTGACTTGCAGCGTATTTGTGTCCCACAGCAAGGTTAACCTGCTGTGATAGTTACAGAAACACCCACTGCATAGGTTTCTTTCTTGTCTTCTGATTTAACAGCTAGGAAGATAAGCCTTTCACAGAGGTTTCCCTCTGGAAAAAGAAGACAGAAAAAGGATGTGGCTATGCTATCATGTTTGGTAAGCAGGCTACCAGTAAGGAAATCACTGATCTCTGATAATAGATCTGTAAGACCTCATCTGTCATTACTCTGCTGATGTGGATGTCATTATGAGGATTCAATTCATGTGAGGATCTAGCCTGTATGGTCAGTTGTATCACTTTTTATGTCCCTTCATCTGGTTGATTGCTTGGTGTGCTGTTAGATTCCATCTGGTAGGTAGGACCCAAAGCATGGCTCTGCAGGTATTGCCATACTGTCCATATTATACTGAAGGCAGGAGGCTTTGGTGACAATCAATGTGCAAAAGCTGTACAAGCATAGGGACAGTCTTTGCCTCAAGGAGCTTATAATCTAAGCAGTAGACAAATACAGTTTGTTATAGGGAAAGACTGCTGGAGGAAATCATAGAATCATAGATGTTTTGGGTTGGAAGTGATCTTAAAGGTCATCTAGTCCGATGTCCCTGTAATGACCAGAGACATCTTTAACTAGATCAGGTTGCTCAGGGTCCTGTCTAACCTGAACTTGGATGGTATATCTACCACCTCTCTGGGCAACCTGTGCCAGTGTTTCACCACTCTCACTGTAAAAAAATTCCTCCTTATATCTAGTCTAAACGTGTCCTATTTTAGTTTAAAACCATTACCCCTTGTCCTGTTACAACAGGCCCTGCTAAAAAGACTGTACTCATATTTCTTATAGGCCCTCTTTAAGTATTGGGAGGTTCTCTGGAGCCTTCTCTTCTCCAGGCTGAATAACCTCAACTCTCTCAGCCTTTCTTCTTAGGAGAGGTGTTCCAGTCCTCCAATCATTTTTGTGGCTCTCCCCTGGACCTGCTCTAACAGGTCTGTTTCTCTACTGTGCTGAGGACTCCAGAGATGGACACAGTACTCTAGGTGAGGTCTCATGAGAGCAGATTAGAGGGGCAGAATCACCTCCCCTGACCTGCTGGCCATAATTCTTTTGATGCAGCCCAGGATACAGTTGGCTTTCTGGACTGTGAGTGCACAGTGCCAGGTCATGTCCAGATTTTCATCCACCAACAACCCCAAGCCCTCCTCTTCAGAGCTGTTCTCAATCCTTTCATCTGACACCCTGTATAGATACCAGAGATTAACCTGACCCAGGTACAGGACCTTGCACCTTGGCCTTGTTGAGCTTCATGAGGTTCACACAGGCCCACTTCTTGATCTTGTCCAGGTCCCTTTGAATTGAATCCTGTCCCTCAGGTGTGCAATCTGCACCACTCAGCTTGGTGTGATTGCTTCAGTCTCAGATGAGGTGTGTATACAGACCTGAGCTAAAACCTAGTGACATATATTGCAATATTTCAGTCTTCCTACTTACTTGTTTAAGGATTAGGTCCAAACATTGAATTATGAAGGCTTCACATTTTCTTTTTAAAAAAATACTCAAGGGAGCTGATGAAACACTTGCAGTCTACTGGCCTTCCCACTATCTGCAGGCAGTTTACCCTTCACATCAGGAAAATGGTTTGGGTTATCACTTTGCTCCGTGTATATGAGCAGAGAGCTCACTTCACCCTTTGGAAGGGAACCTGCTGCCTTTCTTTTGTACCCCATGACACTTCAGATCAAAAATCCTTCAGTCAGTCAGACAGCTGATAGAAAATCAAATATCTACGACAAAGGGACAGAGCACCTTCAGAGACACAGGAGTGTGTGTCCCAAAGAGCGTAGCCAGGTGGCTAGGCCAAGAAGGTCAACAACATCCTGGCTTATATCAGAAATAGTGTGTTCAGCAGGGGTAGGGAAGAGATTGTCCCTCTGAACTCAGCACTGGTGAGTCCACACCTCATACAGTGTTCGGTTTTGGGTCTCACTACAAGAAGGATATTGAAGTGCTGGAGTGTGTCCAAAGAAGGACAATAATGCTGGTGAAGGGTCTAGACCACAGGTCTTACAATGAGCAGCTGAGGTAAGTGAGGAAAAGGAGGATCAGGGAAGACCTTATTGTTCTCTAAAACAGGAAAAATTTATTCTCTTCTAAAACAGGAAAAATTTATTCACTGTAAGAGTTGTCAAGCACTGGAACAGGATTCCCAGGGAAGTGGTTGAATCACCATCCCTGGAGGTACTCAAAAGACGTGTGGATGTAGTGCTTAGGGACATGGCTTAGGGTTGGACTAAGCAGCATTAGGTTAACAGTTAGACTTGATGATCTTAAGTGTCTTTCCCAACCTAAATGATTCTATGATTCTCTGACAGCTCCACTGTCTGCAAATTAGCCATAGTCTGAAGTCTGGCTTTGTTGGCAATATTATCACCACTCTGGTATACCTTGGAGTGCAAAGCTCAGCACTAGTGGATCTGCAAACCTGGATGATCAAATTTATTTGCAGAGATCACAAAAAACAGGCCAACCTTGCTTGAATAGAGCTGAGTTAACATCTAGGGGAAATAAATTTAAGCACAGCTGCAAAAGTAGGTAAAATCCACCCCTTCATGGAACATCAAGAGTCTTGAAGCATTTTGTTGAAGTTAGATCTAGCAGCTTTATCACAATGTCTGAATGCTTTGGAATTGCTTATCATTAGACTGAAGATAGCACACTTTCAGCAGGCAACTTTGCTCCTTGTGTTTTTCTGGTCTGTGTCCCATTTGTGCCTGTTCTCCTTAGTGAGGTGTTGCACCATGACCAGTGTCCCTCAGTTCCAGTTCACTAGCATTATTTCTAAGTAAATGACAAATCATCACTGTGGTGAACACAACTTTGTGTGAAGATAGCAAGCAGCCTGCAGAGTCCTAAGTTGAACTGTTGCTGTTGTGCTCTCATCCTCTGTGATTTCCCATTGTGGTTGAGCCTACCTACCACAGAGCTGTCATGCTACAGGGATGCTACCTCCTCCCTGGTCAGGGGCAACCAGCTGAGGAGAGAAGCTGGTTCAGCCATCTGCCTGTCTACTGCGGGGCTTGTGAGTCAGCACCCAAAGACTGTACTGTAGGGTGTGATTCTTAGTAGCCACTTATTCACCCAGAGTTACTCTGGTTAGAGAGGATTGGGTAAGGAGAGCTTTTGTCTCCACGGTAAAGTATTGCGTTTCTTTACAGCCGTGTAACAGTCAGGCAGAGGTGTAACTTTTCAGCTCAATGCACGAACTATGTTAAACACAAGAAGGAAGGAAGACAAATGTTTAGATAAGGTAGGGGAAACTCAGATGTATGGGGTTCTGAGTCAAAGTTTTAAATATCCATGTGTGACAGTAGATCAAGGCTGGCTTATGTGTAACTTTTGAAGAAGAGGAGGTTTTATCAAAATCACATTTATTCTCAGGCTTGTTAAACTTTCTGTCGATTAGCATTGCTAATTAGTTCAGGTGTACTTTGCTGTTGACTTGGTTACTGGGAGCGAATTTGTTTTGAAAGCAAAGCACAATTCTCTGATGAGTTTTCCTGGACTTGCAATATGTTTTTTTATGCTACTGTGACTTTAAAAACAATGAGATTTTGGTTTCTGAGAGCTTTATAACCCCTTCTTTCCATGAAAAACAGACTATCAAACACTAACTATTCTTAAGCAGTGAATTTTAGGGTCTTGATAATGAATGTGCTAAAAATCTCCAAAATTTCTCATTTGAGAAATTCTGAGAAAATGTCAAATATTACATAGCCATGAGAATTTTTTAAAGCTGAGTTCTAGAGCAATGATGTGATCCTTATTTCAGGAAGCTCTAAGTCAGTAAGGAAAAGCAGTGTTTTTTGTTGTATTGTTGGTACAAAATGTTCAGGTAACTCTGAGTAACTCAATTAATCTTGTTCTAGCATGTACACAGACCAGGGGAAAACCTGACAAAGATTTTCTGGAGATGTCTCTGCTTTGGCTATTCCAAAGTCTTTATTAACTTAAGTACTTCTCTTAGTGTTTTCAGTATTCACACTGAACAGAAGACAAAGATATGTGGAAGTCTATGAACGATCCTGAAGCATGAAGTTGTTTCTCTTAATTTTTTTTTCTTAATGATTGTACATTCTCAGACAACAGCAGATAAGATAAAAATCATATGACTGATATTACTCAATATCCTGATACTTCAATCTTAGAGTGCTGTAAAAATAGATTTTTTTTTTCCCTAGCTAACCATCCTCTAGCTTCTTTAAGAAATATATACAGTTGTTCAAGATAAAAGTATCCTCTTGTAAGACGGCATCTGTAAAATTTCATGTAGTGCATTAAAACAAGGATTCTAATGACAAACTATTTTGTTGTTATTTCTCTAAGATAACTGCTTAGGATACTAAGTAATGGAAAATGAACAGTGAAAAGTATAGTTTATATTTCAACAATGCCAGATCTCAGATTTTCTTTGTTTTTATCAGCCTTGTATAAATCATGCTCCTACTTCATTTTTTATATTTGGATACAGATGTTTGAAAGAAACTGATAACATTGCTTAAAGGTCATCCAAAACTATTCTTCTCTGTAACATAAGAAAAAGCTTTAGGGGTTTAGTCTTTTCTATTCAGTCAGTGCATTCAGTACACATTAGCCGTGTGAGATACATGTGTATACACACTTTCTGCCCCACAGTGTTTATGATCAAAATAATAAACAGAGAGTAAATGATCAGTATGCACAGAAAATGCCTCTGGTTTCTCCCTATTATTGTGGAGATAATTTCCCAGCTGAAAACAAATTTAGCTGCTTGCACTTTCTGTTTCTTTGAGAGATAAAGGAATGTGTACCTGTCGTGTAATTAGAGACATGAACTGTCTCTGGACATAAGAAATCCTTACCCTCCAGTAGCCCATACACTTGATAGTATCTGTGGCAGGTGAAAAGCCCTGTGCCTTTGTTAAGTGAGGTACTTGGAAATAAAGCATTTTCCTACAAATGCTACAGCTTTAGGAAACCTGAGAAATTACAAAATCACATTAGCAATAATTATTTTTCTCCTCCGTGTTCCTGGAACACTAATAATTTCAGGTCTTTTGGCACTGAACCAGAAGCATATTAAGAATTCAAAAAGTGGTTTCTAAGAACAAGAAACCATACTGAATTTAAATAGTGAGAACTTTTCATAGTAAGAGAAGTTGAAACACATACCTTGACTCAAAATTCCCCACTGACGAAGTACAAATAAGTGAAGTGCAACACGTCTCTGGGAACAGCCAGGCTCCTTCTGTTGTATGAATGAGTCTAACTTCTGGTTTTCTGCCCCTCCCTGAACAGAACAGACTCATCCCTCTGATGATGACATCATATTCCTGGATTTTGTCCCATACTATATTTTAAAAGCTATGTTTTTCTACTATATCTCATATGAGACCACTGATAGTTAAATATAGGCAGTAAACTACACAAATCCAGCTAAAATGCTAAGCCATAGTATGTGTATAAAACAGTGAAGTGTTTGCACAACAGCTTCCAGAACTGTGGATGAGCATGCATGCATGCGCACACACCCATGAAAATGATCCTGATTTTGGGGAATGACAAATGCTTTTTTTTTCTTACTGATGTTAGACACAATCAAGTCCTTAAAAATAGAAAAGATCATATATAATTTACAAGCTAAGATACTTTTCCATGGGAAGACATTCACTGTTTATGTTTCTGGAACACACTATCCTTCTTCAGCAGAAGTCTCTAGCTACTCATTCTGCTGAGAACTAATAGAGAATCACTTATATGTTTTAAATGTTCTTCAAGCTTATGGATGAGATGTCTATATGAAACAGAATTATAGCCAGAGGGCAGGGCAGAGCCTTTTTCCTACTACATTGACTTTCATTCTGGATTTGAAATAATTAACAAAGAACTAGTTTTAGACTGTAAGAGGCATAGCTGACTTTCTTCTAATATTTATGCAATTAAACCAAAATCTGAAACGGCAGCCATGGTTGCAGAATACCATACAAAGGATACAGATTCATTCAAAGGAGAAGTGAACAGAGAAAAGAACAGTCCATTTTCTTAGTTTCCCACAAAATACCAACTCTGAAAGTGAAGGGTTCAAGAAATCACTGGTCTATACTGTGACCAATGGAATCTACCAGGGATAATATTTGGCCCCCACCCTCCACTGATTCCTCATTCATAGTTCTATGGCAATACTGTCACTTGTACTTTTCCCAGTAGGAATTTCTGTTCACTTTCCTCTGCTTTCTCTGAATCTGCCATAATAGCTGCACAATACTTTTTCTTTCTTTATTGCCACTAGTTACATCATGTTCTCCTGTCAGTGGTATCTTGCCCTGGTCTGTCCCTGATTTTGCTTCACCAGTTCTAGTTTGATTGTGTAATCTCAGGACTCAAATCTCAAAGATGCCAATTTTGCATTTTTTCTTTCAGTTCTTTTTTTTTAAGTCTTTCTGTACCAAAATAGACATTTTAGGACTATCCTTAGATTTTTGTTTTGGTTGGACGTGTATTTAGTATAAACTTGAACATAATTTTGCAAATACAGTGTAGCAAAATTCTGCTTTAATTTTAAGAAATAGGAGGGATTCCACTGACTTATTTGTAGTAATGTAATCAACCCCACCTATAGCCAGATCTACTCAGTTACACCTGAGAAATGCAGACAGCTCTGGAAGAGTAGGTGACTGGTGCTCTACAGCCTTTTCAGGAGACTGAGGCATGTGTTGCTAGCAGTCAGTCTGCTATAGAGACTTGCTGAAAATGGGAAACAAATGCATGCAATCATCTCAAAAGCTTTAGAGAGGCAAAGCTCTGCAAAGGAGGAACCATTAGTGGTTCAGGTATCTCTAAAAGGTAACACAAACATGAACTGGGCTTCATGTGCAACTCAGTTATGTGGTAATCTGTAATACTTTCCTCAATGTTCTCTTAAAATTTAAGTATCAAGGAGACAAAATGTGGAATCTTTAATATATTCTTACCTAAAGCTGTAAAAGCTCAAATTCTAGTGCGTGAAAGAAATTTTCTCTTTTCTCCCTCTATCATTTTCTGGTTCTGGACAGAACAGTTGTCTGGACAGCTGTTAAGATGCCACAGCTGAGAGTCATAATGTGCAATTGTGAAAGCTTTAATCACTTTGAATGGGGTTACATGGGAACATTCCTGCTTAGCTGAAGCATTTCTCTAGGAAAGAGAGAGAATGTATCTGAATATTGGACTCTATTAATTCAAGACAACAAAAAGTAAGTAAAGAGTAAATATAATGGGAAAATTGCTTGTCTTGGTAGTTGTTCAGGACTGTTGCCAGCACCTCCTGGGTGAAAAAAATCTTAACTCATGACTTTACTGATTAATTGCTGAGCTTTTTCCAAGCGTTTTTTGTCTTTCCCACCCAACAGGCAAAGCTATGTCTGTCTTTGCATTGCTGGGTTTGGAAGAAGGCACTAGTCCTTGGCTTTTTGTCAGAGACCCAAAACTTTTTAGTGTTAGTGTTTGATCAGGAGCGTCCATGTGAACAGGTGACTTGCACTATTGGCCATGCAAGTGAGAGAAGCTATGTTCAGATGAAGAACTCTCTTAAAGTCTGCCTGGGTGTATGTGCTTTCTGCTCAGGCAGAAGCAGCTTTTCTTGCAGATGAGTCTGTGTACATACTTCCCTACAAAGTCAATGTTTTCCCAAGTGCCACTGATTAAAATCAGCAACTGAAGAGTTTTAGATACTTTCTCTATATCGGATGCTGATTAATTTCCTTTTCCTTGTCCTGGACTGTCTTCTCCTTAATAAATTGTACCTGAACAATTTTCTATGAGCTGTGAGGTTTTTTGTATCATCACTGAGCCTTAACTGCTTGGCATGTGTTCTGGTTTAAACAGCCATGCTGTTTAACTGACCAAAATTGGTCAGTTAAATTTTTCTTGAATGAGAACAGAGGTTTTTTTGTCTTCTACATCTTCCTGGCCATTCAAAACAAAATGTGTTGCATTTATTTTTAAACCTTATTTCTCTAAATCATAAAGACATACTCTTTCCTTCCTACAATTAAAGAATGGCAGTGCTTTCTTTTCTCTTATTTTACTAGGGGTTGTATTAATTGGGATTTAGAAGGTGTGTGAGGTACTGAAGGACTTTAGAAGGGGTTTAGTCCTCAAAGCCCTCTAAGGCGACAAAAGTTGACTAGAGATGCACAGATATCAGGAGAGAAGCAAAGGCAATGATGATGGAAATATTTACAGCTTACTTAC
This sequence comes from Megaceryle maxima, assembly GCA_024605025.1. Lineage (NCBI taxonomy): Eukaryota > Metazoa > Chordata > Aves > Coraciiformes > Cerylidae > Megaceryle > Megaceryle maxima. The sequence continues at coordinate 74,448 of JANHGN010004386.1, forward strand.
CAGAGGAAAACCCCTTTTGTTTGAAAAATAAATCCTCTATACATGGTATTGTACAGGTACACAGTCAGAATCAAACTTTCTCAGTTCTGTGAAAGGGGTAGTATTCAGCTTTGGAAGTAGTGAAGTGGATGTCAGACAATCCCTTTGCAAGGATATACAGAAGACTATAGAGAGCAATGAAAGCTGTAGTGCTCTTTTAATAGTAAAACTCTTCAGCTGAGTAGCCAGAAGTTGAATTTGCACTGGATGAGGCTAAGGAAATGACACTAGAATGAACAGACCAGCAAGGAACCGTGCTTTTGTGTAGCTTTGGTAGGTCTGCTCACACAGTAGCAGGCAATGCTACTGGGAAAAGAATGTCCATCTGTAAGATGTGAAAGTAGTGATCTTTATCTATGTATCCAGAAGTGTTGGAGGGAGTACCACTGTGACTATAACTCTTGGACCTGCCTTTTCTCTAGCATTAATCTCAATTTGGCCGTACCTCCAAGGAAGGAGTTATCACCTTCACAAGGAGCTGACAGTTTAAAGTTATGTAGTTTTATTCCCATGGTAATGTCTGGCATATCTCTGCTACTGAGCAGTAACTCTATAGCTTTTCATCACATCTACAAACAAACAGCATTAGGATTACATGTGTTTCCTGCTTCCCAAGCAGCTCTACCTGACCAAGATCCTTAGAAGGGTGCCACTGCATGTTCTTGAATGGGATTTAGCTCTGATGTACAGTGCTGGAGGTTGTTACAGTTTAGGTTATTGCTTTTTTGTTTTGCATCAAATGCTTTTCCCCCTTTCCTTTGTAGACATTAGGTGGGATTGATTGTAATCACTTGGCAACAGGAAAAAGATTTTTAAAAACCCAACAAAACTAAACCACAACAACAAAAAGTCCAAATTTAAATACTGAATAGTGCACCTATACTCACTGTTAAATAATTTTCCTGTAAACAACATTACAGATGTACCTCAAATTAAGCTTCTTCATTCAGAAAGGAATCTCCTCATTAAAATCAGATTTTTTTTCACTCTTATGGGAACTGCTAAGCTTTATAAGTTCCTCTGCATTCTGAGAGAACTTCACAAAGGATGAACACTGCAGTCTGTATCCAAACCTGCAAGTGAACAAGTTAAGACACATGTTGTACTAGCTAAGCAAATATCCTTTTTTTCTAATAGTCTTTGGATTGAACACCCCCAGATTAACTGTTGCAGTTCAACACTATGTCACTTCCACCTGAGAGTAAAGAGATTTTTAATCTCCATGTGCCTCCTTGATTGCATTGGGCTTTCTTGAAAATTGCTGTTCTTTGTGCACACTGCTCTCTCGCTGAGCTCCTCAGGGGAAATTTTGCCAGTTGGTTAATTTTTTAGCTCTTTTGTGTTAGTCCGTTAAGTTCTACTAATAGAGAAGTAACGCAAACACAGGAACCATGGTCTGTTTGGTGCATGAGTATAAAGTGCAACAATAGCCATTTAAGACAGCTGATGAGAATTTTATCTGTGAATGGCTATGATAACAGCCATGGTTATTAGTGCCCCAAATAAAAGTGTAAGATGGGTAGCTGTGTGATCTACCCTTTGCTAGGAGATGGGATAACAGAGAAGCAACATGGCATAGGAAGGAGTATCATAGAATTTGGCAGTTTGGTAAGGGAAGGATGAGAAGAGAGTTGCATCCCCTATGATTCTCTGTAACCTGCCTTCCCCACAGGTGGATGGGTGGATGAAAGAGTCTTTTTCTCATATACCTAAATGGCAGTGTGGAGCCAGTTTTGCACAATCCCCCAAAACATATTTTCTGTGAAAATGTGCCAAAACAAAGACTGTTGTGGTTCCAGTTGGGATGCTGTGGTGATTGGGCAGCCTTTTTTTTTTTTTTTTTTTTTTGAAGCTAATGGACTTTCAGTCAAAAGCAGCCATGTACCTCAGGGAACGGTACATTCTGTTTATGTCTGGCTTTTGCATCATTTCCATGAAAACTCTACTGACTTCCCAGGTTTTGTGAGCTACAGCCTAGGATAATGCACATGCCCAAGGTAGTTTTTATAGACGTTCAGGCCTTACAAACCTAAGGAAATTTAAGGTTTAGGTACAAATATTATGACACAAGTTTATCTGCACTTTGAAGGCTGTTGATGTGTTTGTAGTATGCACTGAAAAACAGCTGTCAACTTAGTCTTGTAAAACTTTCTACATTTATCTTTATTCTGATGGTTTTGTTTCCTTCTCATAAGTATGAATGTACTGTTGTCTTCTAGCATTGTTTTGCCAGATTCCTGGTAGTAAATTTTCCATGAACACAAAGTGTTGAAACTACATGGAATTAAATAGCACTCTGACAGCTACAAAATGCAATAGTTCATCTTTGTTGTGAGGCAGAGGAAGTATTTCTTCTTTCCTGAGGCCTAAACATCACACTGAAAGATGACAGTCGGACATGTAATGCCCTTTGACTTCTGATCAATGTAAGCTACCGAACTTCTCTGCAGTGCCATGCACTGATCCATTGGGTGATGAAAGAACACAGCTCCTCTTACTGTCTCTTTCTTATGAGCTGCATCTAAATGACACAGTCAAAAGCTGAAATTTCAAGATGTGCTTCAAGTTTCAAGATGTGTTTCAAGTTTCCAGACAAACTGACTACACACAGGACCTGTTAGCATTAGCCTCTGAATGTGTTTCTTTGGGTTTTTGAGTGTGAACCTATTTACATTTTTATTTTAGTTTTACTTTTAAAAGCGTGGTGCCTCCTATTGGGAAAAAGATAACTCATGACCTTGTCAATTTCCTTTGGTAAAAGACTGGGGTTTTTTGCTATATGAAGAGAAATTATAGATCCAAATGTGCCATTGGGGTTCTCCCCCATGCTTTTCTCCTCAAGGTGATATGCATTTTTTGGGTTGGCTTTATCCACCCACCTACCAAGTGTTACTACAAACCATGAATTATAGGGAAAGGGATGAGTGTGACTTTTATAATGTTTTCAATGCAGTTTGCTTTGTAGAGGATTTTAAAATGCATCTAAAGGTGCTTTCCTGCAAGTATCTTACCCATTTGTGCTAAAATAAGTGTGGAGAATGGAAGCTTCCACCAGGCACTTTCTTGAGCCAGAAAAGTGAAAGGGGAGTTTGGTCTTGGCATGCAGGTGGTGACAAGCGTCTCACAGACTTGAACCACAGTCTGGGTGCTCTATGCAAGGAATTAAGTAAAAAATGGTTTAGAGTTCTTTTGGGGTCAATGTTTTAGTAATGCAATGAAAATTAAACAGGTGTGTCCACCATCATTTAAAAAATCCAAATTATCTCTTTCTGATGATATGGAAGGCAAAGATTTGATGATCATAGTAACTAAATCCAAGAGTAGTAGCTTCAAGTAGTTCTGGAGTTTGAATATGAAAACTGTAATTTTTTCAATTTTTTTATAGTAACAAATAACTGTCAGGGACTAATTGTTGCAACTGGTAATATGTGTGTATCATTTTCTGCTTTTGATGAATACCAGTGATTTGTCAGTGTTCATTAATGGTCCCTGAAATAGCATGCTTAAATTCCTTAAATCTAAGCATTTATTGTCTTTTGGGTGAAGGTAGGGAAAGGGACACAAAGCCATTGGGTTGTAACAAAACTCTGTGTGAGATCAGAGAAGGGGAAGGTTATTTTTATTTCTGGGTAAGGTGACTCTTTCCTTTCACATTCATGAACTTCTAGGTACCCATGTCCAAGTAGTCTGGGATTACTTGTGATTGACATTACCCATCTGTGACATAGAGGATCATGAATGCTGGCTACTGAGCCTCTGCTGCATCATCCAGGTTCCTTCTGACTGACTATGATAATTTTTCTCAACATGTTTTTTTATACCCATAAAAGTCAATAGTTGTTGTGATCTTTCATCTTGGAGTTCTATTTGTTTTACTCTTCAGAAATCTTGGGTGAGGTCTCTGCATGTTTTGTTTTCTTGTTATGGGCATCTTCTGACTGCAGAGTTTATTCTTGTTTGAATGACAGGAAGAGAAATCGCTACAGATTCAGGCTATAAACTCCGGCTATAAACTTGTTGTCAATTCCCTGCTTCCAGAGCACAGGCCTTCAGCCAGTGAAATCCCTGCTACGATGTTGGTATAAGCATCACATTCTTCAATGTTTACTAGTTTTATAACTGTTAATTTTGCCCTGTGTAGTGTTACATGTTATGCTTAATCGTTGCTCTGCTGTTTCTTTTATTCTTTTTAGAAATATATCTTTGCATTTATACTGCATTCATTCCAACCTTCATATAGTTGTTACAAATCTGTCCAATAGGTCTAGAAAGACAGTGAGATTGAACCAATGGAGTAGGATGTCTAAGCCATACCAGTCACATTTCAATGAAAAAAAGTAGTATAGTCCTCTATCTTGAAATCATTAGTAAAAATGAGCTATTCCATTAGACAGGCTCTTCCATGTTGATGAGCTGACACATCCTGTTGGTAAAAGTCATCATTTTCTTTCAGAGACAAACTTCAGAGGAATAGGGTACTCTACACTATGAGGAAGTGGGTACAACATCACAAATTAGCTGTCTTGAACTGATTTTATTTTCCTCTAGCACAGCTTGCAGGTAGCAGCAAAAATGTAGTCCTGCATTTTGACTATGGGGTGTCAGCAAAGCATTCCATCCTTTTTGCTCATAAGCAAGCAAGAGAAACATGAGCTGGCTGAATAAAACTTCTGTAATGTATTTTGAAGAGTTATCAGCAGAATACATTCAAAATGGTAGGATAAGCTGAAGGGAGTTCTCTAGGGCTCTTCTTTATACTCTGTTCTAATCAGTGCTTTGTAGTAACATTGGTGCTGAAAGGCACCATATGTATATGTGGATAAAAATAAAAAAGGAGAAAAAAGGTAGAACAGGGAAGGACCCCTCAGTACGTTGGAAGAAAGGCACCTTATTAAAACTGAATTGCAGCCTGCTTTTTCTCTTCAGCAAGGACAAGAATAGGGACCTACAGCCAGTCAGCCAATTATTCCCATCTGACAGCAGCTCTGAGTGAAATAGTGGAAGGCAGGGAGTATAGTAGTTTGAGAGAAACACGAGAAACACATGCATGAAAACATGTTAATATTGTGGGGTATATTAAGGAAAACATATCTAGCAAGACATGTACAAAAGAATTATTAATCATTCAGGCAGTGGTAAAGCTTGAAGCAGAGTAGTGTCAAATTTGGGGTGCTCCATTTAATGAAAAATGGGGATCAAATGAATAATAAAAAAAAGGCCTATACAAGACAACTAAAGGAATTCAAGTTCTTCAGTTTCAGGAAGAAAAATTAAAGTAAGACCTCAAGTAAGCAAAGGGTATTGCAAAAAGACATGGGAGATTCTCCTAATTTTAGGCTATCAGTAAATCATGGATGCAAATTGCAGCAAGGATCATCCAGACTGAATGTTAGAAAAGTTGTTCTAATACTAAAGAGACTGAAACACTGATGTTTTCATAGGAAGCCTTTGTCATTTTAGGAACAGCTATATTAGATTGATTGTGAGAAAACAGGATTGTCTAAATGGTCTCTCCTTCAGTCCTGTGGATATGACTCTTTTGATTTGTTTTCAGCTTTATAATAATGAAGAGGATGTAGGCTACTTGACCTAAAATCAGAGACATCCTGTGAACACTTTGAGCTGATCCTAGGCTGCTATACCTCCATTAGCTTATAATGCTGGAATTATGGGCAGTGGTAGTAAAGCATGTGTTTCATTGTTTGAGATGCCAGGAGGAATGTGTGGAGAATTCACTAGCTGAATTTCAATCTTTGCTTAAAGCAAAAGAATAAATATCAGTATTTTACTTATAATATATAGAGTAAAAGGCATTGTAAGTGAATTCTTCAGCATCCTCTTTCAAGTAGAAAATAAGTTTATTCTGAGATACTGCATTTCCTACTTTAGCTCCTGTCTGTTCTGGCAGAGCTGGAACTCTGACTGAGAGATGTGGTCTGACAACTGCTAGGGCTGCAATACACACTTTTTTGAGCATCTTTCAGTATCATTAAGATATGAGCATCTCCTCTAGACAAATTTTGGCATCTTGCACAATGAATTCTCTGTAAGGCAAAAATAAATTATAGCCTGTTGTACCAGGCTGTTGTATAGTTGTTGCAGGAAACATAAGCATTTAGATCAAAGTTTGCATGGGGCAGGGTGGGGAGCATCTGGAAACCTTTTTGTGAACCATGAAAAGGTCCTGAGTTTGAGTGGCAAATATTAACCAGATTTTCAGAATTTTAGTAGGAGTAAGGAAATTTGGAAGTAGTGTTTTAAAGTGTTGCCATTCTTTCCTAGAACACTGATGTAATTTGTCAGATGTATTTTTGTCACTTTTGTATTTTGTCAATTAAGGAATCCTTAACACTAAAATTGGAGATCTGAGCTTTTCCAGAAATCATTGATATTCTCTGAGGATGTGGGAATCCCTGCAGAGGAATAAACTACCAAATCAAATAAAAGTCAGCTTTGGAAGGTGGACTTGCTGCTGGAAGGGCAGTGCTGCAGGCCTGATCCTGCTCTGTTAAAAAAAACTAGTTTCATCATTGGAGATAGTAGGGTTCTCTTAGATTGCACATACAACACCGGTATCTGTGATATTGATTTTTTTCCCCACAATGGTTAATGCTATACACCTATTTTATATATACAGGATTTCACGATATGTTTCTTGGTAGCATTTGTGGCTTCTGCCATGCAAGACAGGTGAAACTGAACAGCAGGGAGATTGTTCTGAAAACGAGTGTACAAGAGTTTGCAGCAAGTATGACAATGTTTTAAAATCTTCTCCAAAACCGTGACTCTTCCTGCTAGACATGAGAGCTGCATCACTGATTATCTCTCAGTGAGACTGAGCTGAGGATGCCCAGCAGGGTTTACTCATGTCTCAGCAAGTTTGCAAGTGCATGGACTTCTCACAAACATGGTGGAAATGATCTTGCTCCTCCTTTATTTTCCCTGTGACCATAGCACTCTCATTCAAGAAAAAGGGATTATACCCTACAGAAGGTGGCCTTTTTGTGGCTATAGCACTGCACTGATAATATGGGCCATTGTCTGAATCTACTGTAGGTCTTATGAAACATTCATTAAATCTCTTGCTCTTAGGTATTTCCTCTTGTTTTTCTCCCTGTTGTAACAATCTGAATGATGCTTAAGTTTATAAAAAGATTGTGGATTTAACACTAGAAAAAGGTTATGAATTAGTTTTATAACTCTTTACATGTTCTAAAGAGAAGCTGCTGGCTTGGCCTTGATGACAAAATGAGAAGCTTTTGGCAATGGCAAAGAAAGACCTACAGAATATGCAGTAACAGCCAATTGCCTGCCCAGTTTTCTTTGACAGAACAATTAATAAGGGACAGAAAGCTAGTTTGCAGATGTGCACTGGTGGTAGGTTGCAGCCAGCTAGTCTGACACACATTTCAGATAGACATCATGTGTGTATTGTGTGGATATTAGATATGAGGTTTTGTCTTTCTGATTTTAAAATCAGAAATATATGCATAATCTGATTCTTTTTCTCCTAACACTATCTTGCTTCGAACATTGGTCTGATCTTATTCCTGTCCTTTCCAATTTGGACTTGATGCATGAAATTGAGAAAATTATCCTGAACATCTTTAAGAATTAGATAAGACCTCATCCTTTGAATCTGCATGGAAAGTAAAATTTCTTCTCTCAATTTGGAGACTGCCTTTGGTCTGGTGGCAAGTCTAGAATACAGACACTGAGACCTAAGCTGAATCTGTACTCACTAAACATCTCTGTTGGGCTGAGAGTTGGGTTAAACTTGTTTAGTAACTGCTACATCCAAACCGCTGTGTCCTCCCAAGATGGCAACTACTTCTGAGCTACTGGGTCGCCTGCATGTGTCTTCATAAGGTTGTGTGATTTCATTAGGTCAGGGCTATTAGGTGGGGAGTGTTTGCCTCAGCTTTCCCTGAGAGTAGAGGCATCCATTGTCTTCTTGTAATTTTCTTGAGAAGAGGGTCAGAGGTGGGTGAAGATGAACACTTTAGTGGGAAGGACTGAAAAAGATTTCTTTTGTTTTAATTTATAATGCTCATGTTTATACAGATGATATAACCTTCTCTTGAAATCCAAAGAGAGCATTAGTGGTGTGACTTCTGTTTGTGTTTGCAAGTTTTCAGCTCTCTCCAAACATTAAGCTGGTACTTATGTTATGGTGCAGTGGAAATATTAAGCTTCCAAGCAATACAAGTTGATATTCTTTCTCTATAAAGCACTAGCTGATCTCCAAAAGTTCAAATCAATGTCCTGAATGCAATGGCTTTCTACCTAGCATTTGCATGAGCTAAGAACTACAACTATTTTTGTCTCTCGCAAATAGTGAATTGCAGTTAGAGCTTCCCCTTGCCCTTTGGCAGAGGCAGTTACTCAAACTTTCCTGAGTGAGCTTGCAGGTTTCAAAGTGGAAGCAAATGTTAATTAGAATGGTATCACTAGTTATTTATTTAAAAAAAAAAAAGAATTCTTGATGTCTGCTCCTGCTGGGAATATATTTTTGTTTTGTGTATAGACAACTAGATAATTGTACTTTCTGGGTTCTATATGATGGGCAAAGAGCACAAATTCAACAGTGCATCAAAATATCTCTTTACCTAGAACTGGGGTTAAAGAAAATGAATTTTTATTTACTTTTCATGCTAAGTCTCTGATTGAGAAGTTAAATAGTTTGAGTTAGGAAGATGTTGTGCAGCAGCTCTGTCCTGCCCATCTTGCAGGGAGGTATATCTGAGCTGCTTGCCAATCACAGCTGGAACTGCTGCAAAGGTTAAGCAAAACAAAGTAACTGTCAGCTTTTTCTGGCAACATGGGGCTTTAAAAGCTGAGTGGCTCATGACTGAGCGGCCTATATATCAGTGCAGAGAGCTGATGTGGTAACCTTGTTAATTTTCCCATATTTTTTGCCTTGCCTACTGGCTGTAGGCTGCAACATACAAAGGAGTTGTGCACATATTCTTCTTAAGGAATAGTTTGTTGATGTGAATTGCTATTGTAAAATATTTTGGGGAAAATATAATAATTGGTGTGAATCAACAAAGCACTAATATCAAAGAAGCATCAGGGTGGACATATTCAGAGTGACTTGAATTTGACTTTTAAGCAAGCTCTTGAGACAGCACTGATTTGTATTCACAGTGCAACTAGATGGAAAAGAGTAATTCCTTAAAAAAAAAAAAAAAAAAATTAAACCATGCGGGAGAAAAGAGTTCCTAAATTATTACATGTGTAATACCACGTTTTTTCTCAGTTACAGTTGAGGAACTGGATATTAGTAAACTAAAGTAATTTTTATACTCATCAAAGGTCTGAACAACACTGGTAGGAAAAGAGCTTTTTATCAATCCTCTTGCATGTCTCCCATTACAAAAGACAGCTTAGGGTCTCAAAGAATAAAACATGTTTATCAGAAGTCCATTAAATTATTGAATCTTCTTTTGTTTTGGATAATAAGTTTTGGTTTTTGTGGGGTTTTTTTGATATGCATGTTTAACACCTAGGCCTCATTTAAAATTTGCACCATACACTTTTTCAGCTAAGGAGCTAGGTGTACCTGACAGTTTCTCATGTGCAGAAAAACTGGAGATGTTGCACTGAAGAAAATGCAAGGAATTAAGAGAAGCCAAAGGGTGGTCATCTCCCTGTAGAATGAGATCTGTCCAACATAGGCATATGTAATGCAGGATGGAATGTAATCCAGTGATAAATTCTTAATTAAAATCTAATCTCGGATGAAATCTGCAATAGTGACCATGTTACTTGCTTGTGTTCTGTGTTCTTGGAAAATGTCAGGGGCTTGGTTTTCATCATTTGGCCTTTTCCATCTGGCCTCCATGCAAGTACTTATAAACCATAACAAGACAAAGCAATAAATTCTGTCCACATCTGTCATTTCTGAGGATAAAACTCTGGGGCACTCAGCTGTACCGAAACATTTATCTCAGAAATTATTTGTGTATTATAGGATAAACACAAGGTAGATTTTATAAGGGGACACAATTAACTCCTTCATAACTGAAACAATGGTTGCATGCTCAATGCTAAATCACAGCTGGAAGTGCACATTTGGTCATACACCTGAATATTGTTAATAATACTAATGTATAAATTCCCATCTTCAGTGATACACTGGCATAATATAGTAATGAAATGTACTAGCCAGGCACTAAAGCTTGTCTTGTATTTCTAATGCATAGAATAGTGTTTGCTATAGAAAAAAACCATCAGTTTCAAAAAGTTTTGCTTATGCTAAAATTCACTTATCAGAAATGAGACTTGTGGTTAATATTCCCATTTGACACTCTTTGCATTTAGAGACAGTAGAATTTAAAGGCCTTTTATTATAAGTATGTGCATTTTTTATGACCCATGTTCAGCAGATTTATAATCCACACAAGCAGGGTAGCCAAAAGTTGGTAGAAAATTTTTAGTTTGCATTTTACAGGTAGGGAAACAAAACTCCAGTTAGGAAATTTGCACAAGCCTATAGAAACATTTGTAACATGACTTAGAGTTGAATGCTAAAGTGATGCAGCAGTATCTGCCTTCTTATTCAATAAATCAAAATATCAGCCTTTAGAAGTGATTGCCTTCTTGGGACAGTTGTGACTGTGCTGAGGCAGTGCAAAGGCACTGCCAGTGCCAGCTCATGGTGATGTCTGGGTCTGTGAATGGCTGCCTTGCTTTTATGGCTTTGTCCCCTAACAGGTAGATGCCTCTTCCAAGGCAAGACCTCAAGGGAATTGCTTAATGGGAGAAGCAAGAACTGAATTTAAATTCCTGAGTGCTTTGTTGCTGAAGTTTTAGCTGCTTCATCTTTGTCCCTGTTTACAATTAGCTTTTCGTACTGTTAATGGCAGGCCATTTTTAACTCTCTCATACATGGTTATATCAAAAAGACCATGAGTCTCAGCACCACCTCCTTTTAAACTTATACTGTGACTGTTCTTTTTGTTTTGCTTTTCCCCATAGGGCTCTCCTTGCCATACTTGTCTTGAGTACTGCTCCCAGTGTTGATGTATGTATATTTACTATAGGTGGTGTCACTAGAGGAGGGGGAATTGCATGGCTGGCAAATGCAAGCCAGGTGCTGAAGTCCTTCTTTTGTCTGGTTTAGTTGCTGAAGGAAGGGAAAGGAAAAGAACTGAAAGGAATCTGTATTAAAAAGTAATAGTGAAACATGGAAAAATAATTAATTTGTATAAATGTGTATTTGTATTTTATTATCTGTTCCTGTGGCACACACCCACTGCTTTTTACAAATTTAAACTTCCCCCAAAAATATAAAGGGACTAAAGCAACATTTTTTGTGAAACTTCTAGATTAATTCTATTTTCCAATTGTGTCTATAGGCAAGTGTCTTGCACAAGCTAAAAATGTATAATTTTTTTTTTTAAACCTATCAATTTATAAATTTATGCTACAGTAGATTTAAAAAGAAGACTTCTTCCTAAATTTGGTGTATAACCTAGGTTTTGCTATTTTCAATCTTGGGTTATTGTCATCTTAGTCATGAAGGGTTTCTTCACAAGATTTTGTTATCACTTCAGAAATAAAACAAGCACTCCAAAGTCTCTTTTTTTCCAATGGAAAGTGGACTTTGTGTTCTGTTTAGCAGCTGGTAGTGCTGTCTGCCTACTAGCATTCTTTCCATTGGCCACCTTGGGATGTAGATCAACAAATTTCAGTAACTTCACATTTACCCTTGTAATGTCTCGTTCCTGAGGACCAGATAAGGGCCACAGACACTTGGTGTTTCCAACCCAAAGAACCTAAGGCATTTCTTCATTCTTTCACAAAATGCCTATTGCTTGTCCATTTAGTATAAACACATGTACAAAAAGCAGATTTGTACACAAGGAACAGCAAATAACAAACCAGTTTATTGTAAGGTGAATTAGGTTTTTCTATTCTGAAAATTTAGAATGGAAGTATGTAGAGCAGTTGTCATATGGATGGAATTATGGAATTAAGCTGGGAGAGAGGGAGGAACAGGGAACAGTTCTAACTGTTGTGGTGTGGACAACCCTTTCCCTAGTTTCATGATTACTAGTGTTTTCCTAAAAGACTCAGGCCCTGGAAATAAGAGGATAATATGTGTAAACTTTAAATGTAATAAGGAAAAAAAGCTTTCTAGATCCTGTGGACACAGGTTATATCTAGACCATATTTTGTGATTTTGACCACTAAAGTGAAAAACAAATATAAAAGATATAGCTATTTATTTTCACCCAGATTTGTGACACTTGGATTTGGTAACACCATTTTTGTGTGCAGCTATGCTATCACACACACATGGTCTCTGTGTCATAGGAGCAGGACAGATCATCTGTCTGACTGTTTTACATTGGGATTGACTCTGCCTCTATATAATATCTCTTCTTTCTTCTCACTGCCTTAAGCACCAGTCAGAATATGCTGTCATAAGCAGATCATGCTGATAAGTTCTAAGTCAAATGAATTAGTTCATTAGTATTATGGATTTAGTGCAGTAGCTCTTTCAAGGAAGTCTTAGTTAAGTACCATGGCTGCTATTGGGATGAAGATACAGGGCAGAAAGAGCTCAATGTGCTATGGAAGTACAAATTTAGCTTTATATTCATGTAAACCAACAGAGAATGCTCTGAACTGGAAAAAAATTACCCTAAAATTATATAAAATGTCAGCCTACTTCACCATAAGTTGCTCAAGATGACTCACTTTTAGCCCTTAGGGAGGGGGAAAGTGGAATCCCCTCATCAGTTTATGGTACATAAACAGGCCATCTGATTGTCTTAGATCAAGTTAGTACTTAAAGGTACTGAAAGGCTCTCTAGACCATGTCACTAAGTGCCACATCAAATCTTCCCTTAAACAACTCCAGGGATAGTGAATCCACCACCTCCCTAGGCAGCCCATTCCAGTGTTCTGTCACCCAAGCTAGATTGTACTAACTGTTTTAGCTTTCCACCTAATTTTTTTTTTTTCTGTACTCTTACACATCTATTATTCCCCGTAGAAAAAAGGGAGACTTCTTTCTGCCACAGTGATTTCAGGTTTCTCCATCAATCTTGGAATTTTAAAGAATACTATTGCTATAAACAGTGGATACAACATTAATTAACTAGCTGTGCCCACTCAAAGCAAGCAATTTATCACAAACCACTCAGTTGATATGATGCTGGATTTGGAAGATGTCTGAGACTTGATAGCAAGTTCTCTGGGATCATATTTATCTAAACTAAAGAGATGACAAAATTCTCATTGCTGAAGGACCATTGCTTGCTAGCCAAGAGCCAAATCCATAATATGGTCAGGTGACTTCATACAGCTAATTTTCTGCAGTCATCCTGTCATCTTCTCTGCTACTTAGTTGTTCTTAATACCAGCTGCCAAAATCACAAAGTCCTTAACAGGGCTCCTGAATGGACCCCTAGCAGTCACAGATGGTAATGTCATAAGGTTATTTTAACTAAAAAGTCTGTAAGCATGGCTCTTAGCTATACTCTGATGATTCTTGTGCTCAACTCCCTCTGAAAAGAGAAGTCATTGAGCAGCTTTTCTGCCCAGGGATAGCCAGCCGAAGTGTGAGGGTCGATTCCTGCCTCTCTTAATTTACTTGTTTTCCTCCTTGTGTTATAACTAGTTGTTAAATATGAGAAGCTTCAGATGTCCTATCATGTTACAAGTGATGAAGTTTGAAAATGCTCCAGTGGGCAAACTTAACATGATTAGAGGTTAGTATTACTTAGGGATAAACAAGAAAGATTATTGTGGTGGCACTAGTCAGACTTAAAAAGGCAATGAATAGCATTAAACCTAGAGGGTAAAAGAGAGCTGCTCTTAATGGAAGTCAGTGAAGTAAAATTCTCATCACATTGAGCAGAGATATAGGACTGAAAACAGAGGTTAACAAAGAGCACAAAGCAACTGTGAAAATAATTGCAGTTAATCAGACCAAAGTGAGTTTAATTAGCCTACCTGACTACTCAATTTTCTTTGTTGTTCATTTGAACAAGACCTACTATTGTAAATCAGTGACTAAAATTTTACATAGTTTTTGGACTATTGATGCTAGTTTGTTAAGGGGAAGAGGGGAAAGGGACATTGATAGTCTCCCTGAAAACAGGTCAAAGACAAAACCATTAATGTGATAATCACTGGGAATAACTGGGTGGAGAAGGCAGGTGAATAGATCCTTGTAAACTAAACACAGTTTTGTAAAGGGATAACGTTCTGACCCCTTTCTGTGGAGGGCGGAGGGTTTAAATTATAGTGCAAGAAGTGTAGGAAGTAGCATCTTGGCAGTAAAATAAATTAATAACTGTCTTTGGACTGGTAGTGATTGGAAAGTCACTTCTACAATGAATAATTTTCTTTTATTTGCTTCACTAGTATAGTGGGTTACCAAGTAAGAGTTCCATCACACCTATGAACTGGGTGTCTGCTTCAAACCCAACATGGCAGTTGGAAGTTCAGAAAAGTTTTCCAAGCCCTGCACCTCATGTCTTAATGGAATCATAACAACAATTTTAAGGCCTTCCATGCCTTGACTTGAAATAATAGTCCCTTCTGGGTCACTAAAGCAGCAGTTCTGAATGCTGGAGTGAGTGCCACTGCGCTAGGATAACTGAGGTTCCTAATGATTTTCCTAATTTCAAGTGGAAATGAGGACTCTCTAAAAAATGCATGTATATATTTAAAAAAAAAAAACAAAACAAAACTAATTAACTTTCTCCAGTGTTTTCAAACAGAATGTTTAAAACTATTAAATTCTGTGGAGTTACTTCCATGGTCTGTGTAATGGCACAGAGGATCAAGATGGACAAATGTCTGCAGATATGTAGATAACTGTAGAATTAACTGAAAGAAAGATAAACAGGGAAAGTCCAGAGTATAGATCTGTTTGATGCTCACAGAGTATCTCATCAATTGCTTCTATGTGTTTGAACTTCATCCAGATTGCCAGTTTCCAAGCTACAGCTTTAATTAGTGTTTGCTGAGAAATACACAGCTTTATCCAGCTTTCACAAATATGAGCAGCTTAATAAATAAATAAAGGAAGGAAGGAAGCTGTGCTTAAATCCATAGAATGAAATGGCTTTTGTGGTCATACCACAATCTGACAGGGTCAACTGGCAAATGGATACACAGAGTGAATATTGGAGCCTTTGCCAGCACTATGTAAGATAATTATTTTCTGTCAAGGGCAATGTTCATAATATCTCATCCACAGAAAAACTGTTAGCACTTGTAGTGTGTGGCAGCCATCACCTTTTACTGTGCTATATTTAAAGGGAAGTAATTTTGGAAAACCTATTTGTCCATAGAAAGGTGGGAGCTTGGAAGAAATGGCTGTTGCTTTGAGGCAGATTTCTGGTCAAAGAAACAAGTTGAGTGATACTTGTGTCAGGGTTCTCCTGGGGCTCCAGCTCTTAAAAAATTAGCTATTGAGAGAAACAGACATGTTGAGGAACCTTGACATTACAAGAACAGTGGTAGATTTAAAAAAAAAAAAAAGCTGATAACCTTGATCAGAAGATTATCAGACATGGTAGGTTGAAGCTGATAAAATTCTGAGTATGGTTAGTCAGAGTGTAGCCTGTACAAAAACTGCAGCAAGTGGCAGATATGCTCGATACAAATTTTGAAGGTGTACATAGGAATGAAACAAAGTCCTTTGCTATAGCTGGGAGCAGTTCCCTTTGGGAAATTATGATTTGCAGTGATGATGTTGGTTTCAAATAAGCAAGAGGGTCAACCTGTGAATAGTGCTACAGAAGACAAAACAAAATTGACTTGGACTGAATGAAGCAAATATTTATTGTCAGGTATCAAATTAGACATCTGTTTAAATTATGTTGACCTTCACACTCTATTTCTTCAGATACCATCCTTTCAGGACTGAGCAGATTTGATATTACAGGCAGCTCTGAGGACCCTTTGTCCTTAAATCTGAAAGGACTGCATGTCTAGTATGTGTATCATACTACTTTGAGCAAAAACAACCTCATTAATCACAGGACTGACAAAGACAGGGTCATGAGCAGGGCACCAGGGTGATTTATTCAATATCAGCAGGGACTAACACAATTCCCACCCAACAGAGCTCAAGGACCAGAGATGAGTGAAGTATTGTACAGGAAGGGGAAAAAAAAAAAAAAAAAAAAAAAAAAAAAAGAGAGAGAGATAGGACCTGAAGGCTGAAGTAGTAAATTCCATTTCTGTTCTATGTACTCTTGAGATGGGGAGTGGAGCTAGACTATACCCCACTTAATTAATTTGGGAAGTTAATAGTGAAAGGTAGGGAGGAAGGTAAGAGGACTGTCTTTCTTGAAACTGGTTTTAGAAAGCAGGGTTTCTTTTGAGAGGAAAGCCTATGAGACTGGGAAGTGTGTTTGCATCTGTTGCAGGGTGAGTGGTATGTGTATGTATGTTGCAGAGTGGGTGGATTTTTCCTTGTTTGGGTTGGGTTTGGTTTTTCTGTGGGTTTTATTTTTCATTTGTTTGGTTTGGTTTGTTTGTTTGTTTTGGATTTTTGTTCTGTTCAGCTGTTTGTTGGGTTTGTTTTTTTTTTTTTTTTTTTGGTTTGATTTTTTCTGTTTTGGTTTTTTTTGATCTGCCATACCAGATCAAGTGTCTGAAGCATGAATGGGAACCAGTTCATAACAGGCTTATTAAATGAATCCCAAATTTCCTCCTACCTAGGATTGCTCAAGGATGCTTGTTACTTAGTATTTGTAGTTATAGTTACAAAAATTAAGTAACAAATCTGTGTGTGGGCGTTATGAGTAAGACATATACTTTCTTGACTCAGGCTGTTCTTGTAGTGAGTAATTTAAAACCTGCTCTTGTGTGTCTCTCTTGTTTCTGGACTTGTGTTTAAAGTTCCAGTAAATAGCACTTGAAATTACATGGTCATATACTAGAAATACACATTTGCTTACATACAGAGCTAGATTGTGTATGTGTGTTAAGATTTACTACAAGGCTATTTCTCTTCTCTTGTGAAGAGTGGGATGAAAGAGAAAGACTAATTTTAATTATTTTAATTT
>JANHGN010004389.1:0-45819 GCA_024605025.1 Megaceryle maxima
AGTCTTTTTGTAAGCTCCCTTCAGGTACTGGAAGGTGGCTGTTAGGTCTCCCCGGAGCCTTCTCTTCTCCAGGCTGAGCAATCCCAGCTCCCTCAGCCTGTCCTTGTAGGGGAGGTGCTCCAGCCCCTTGATCATCTTCATGGCCCTCCTCTGGACCCGCTCCATCAGGTCCATGTCCTTCCTCAAATAGTTAATTTTTAAACAGATTTATTCAATCAGTTCTTAGAATTAAGGGTGACAATACTGGGATAACATGCTAAGAAACTAATAACTTCTAGGTTCTCCCTTCAAAACTTAAAAGAGAGACTGGGAGAAAGATGTAATTGTTTCTTTTTTTGTTGATGACCTTTCAGCTGCCACTCTTTAAAAGGCCTGTACATCCTGCTTTTTGCAGCATGCTAAATTGAATTGCTTTTAATAATAATGCATAAATCAAGACTAAAATACCCTGTATATGTTTACCTAAAGGCAGAGGATATTGAGCTATTATATACATTAGCTTGCTTTACAGTCAACAGTGAAATGGTAGAAAGTTATGGAGAGATATCTGCTTGCTGAGTTTGGTCTAAAAATGTAGAATAGTAAATACATATATATTTCACTTGGGTATATAAATGTTCTTTGAGTACAGAATGTTTATTATTCTGATTTTAGACACTACTGAGATACATACTTGTCTAAGACTGTGGAAGAAAGAGCTTATTTACAGGATACTTTAATACTGAATCAAAATACGATCTTGGGTAAACAAGGTCAGGTACTATTTTACTGCAACACTTTAGCTTTCCTCACTTTAAGTTAGGCTGTGGGAAGTGGAGTGAGATGGCTGCTCGCTTTATGAGAAAAAGCCTGTAAGGAACTGAAAGCTGTTTTCTAGAAACAAGTATAGTATGGATGGTGCGTAATAGATAAAAGAGTCAACAGTTGTTCAAGGTCTGTCACACAATTACTTAAGGGTGATACCAGAAAAAGGGGCTCTGTCTTGGCCTAAACACTGCACTGAAGTATCTTTGTTTTACTGGTGGCTAATGACAGGGCAGTTGAGAAGTGTGTATTAGACTATGTCACCCTGAAGGCCATCAGACAGGAACTTTGATGTGCAAGACAGTAAACTGCTGACTTCTATGGTTGTGTGTTTGTTTCTTCTTACAGTTGTTTTCATTTTTCATGTTAGATGTCAATGTTGTATTGTGCTTAGAGAAAATTTTGGAATCCAGACATGTTTTATTAAAGCATTTATAATTATTCATTTTACTCTTGCATTTAAACAAAAGGAGAAAATATTGCTATTAGAAAATCATTAACCAAATAAACTTAAGATGATTGATTTCACTGAGAGAAACTGATCTCTGTATTATAACAGCTTATGATTGTGACCCCATTTCAATTCATGAAGAAATGAAAGCTGTCTCTGGAAGGCAAATTCAGAGAAGTGTCTTTGCCAAATTCCTGGGTTTGAAGGCGGGATTGGGGGGTGTTGGATTTCTTTTAACATAAATAAATGAATCCAAAAGGCCCAATGACATAGACTTTTAAAAAACTTTAGATTGACAAAATAATTGTTAAAGAATATTCAGATAATCTCAGGCAATGGATAACCATAAAAAGGGGTAGAAATAAACCAGGAGTAATATATAGTATATAATGGTACAGTTCTGATCAGCTATCAGCTATGGCATGAATGAAGTTACCCTGGTGTAGTAGAAGGTGGCTTGCTTTGTTAACGAGGTCTGAGCTAATTTACCTTTGCAGCTAGCCCAAGTAGCTGAGCTAGATCCCTAGAGTAGTTGAGACAAATTTAGCTTCACCAGAGGGCTTTACATTGTGCGTTATATATCTAGAATGGCTCAATAGAAGGTCACAAAAACCATATGAGCCCAAACTAGCTTGAGAGTGGAGAACCAACCCTCATTTTTATAGTTACAACCTAGCATCGAAGTGATTGGAGCTGGAAGGAACTTTCTTCATGAAAGATTGTATATCATAATTAATTACTTTACATGACATGCACAGAATTCCCATACAGGCTGTCAGTGTCCTTAGTCTGGCAGAGTATAAATTTTGTGCAGAATTGTACTGGTAAAAAGATAAGTGGGGAGGGCTTTAACTTTCAGGGCAGAAAGCATGAAACTGAATCACTGGGGAACTAAACCTTACTGCAAGAGGGTAGGAGTGCAATGTCACTGTTTTGAAATCTATTGCTAAACACATCAAAAGCTATTTTTACACTAGCTGAATCCTTGTCGTTGAGTGCATTTATTCCTAGAAATAAGATTAGGAAATATGTATGGAGATGGAAAATCACACCCATCACAACCTCCTCAGTATCTGATGAAGTATAATCAACTCTTCTTGTCCACTGCAAAGAGAAATGGGTATTTTTTGTCCCTAGAGTTGTTCATCTGTTGGTGGTTTGGAGGATTCTGAAAGGGACAGGAAGCTTTGGGCTGAGGCAGCAGTATGAGGATAACTGACCTCTAATATGGGGGTTGTACCAAGGAAGCAAGGCTTGCCTGCTTCTGTTATTAGTTAGCTGCTTCATCCTTAGGATTTAACTTCACCTGGACACTAAGAAGTGTAGAGGATTATTTTTTTTATATTCATCATAAAGGAGATACAGATTTAGGGGCTGTCTGTTACTAGTTTTCTCAAAGGCTTTGAACAGAGGCCAAATGGCAATAAGAAACATATTTAAAACATTTTAGACTTTCCAGGATAGGTGGAGTGGTGTTTGGTCCTACTGAGGTTGATATGAGAAACCTTAAAGGTCTGTACTGAAAATCATGCAGTAGCTCAGTTATGACCATTGTAGCACATCTAATCTAGTGTGCAGAATTGGGAATGTTTTGCAGCTGGTAGAGTGGGCTTGGAATTTATAATTGTGCTGGATGTCCAGTGAAAATTACTGTTGCTCTAAAATCCAAACAAGATTTGGGTAATATTTGTTACTAAGAATTTTCATGTTTAAAATAGGTAAGAAAGATTTCACTGCATGTCAGTCACCTCAAAACAAATAGAAATCACCTGATGAAAAATTTGCTTTGAGTTTGTCTGACAAAAGTGCATGTAGCACATTCTATTTTAGCATGTCATCTTATCAGAATAGTAGTTGGGCTTATTTTTTTGGTCCATACTCAAAACAAACGACAGGAAGTATCTTTATACATATGCACACAATGGTGTAGTGGAACATTTCACCGTGGGATGCTCCTCACTCAGAAAAAAAGATCTTTATTCAAAGTGCATTCAGTCAAATTCCTGAATGAAAAATCCATGAAGAGCTGTTGAACATATTGATATTACCTCTAACTTGGGAAATCCTTGAGATGTGAATTGCTGAAGGCTGGGAAGTTATAGCTGGAGAGTATCTCTATGTTTGTGTGTCCTTACTCTTGTCTCTTGGGCATCTACTGTCAGAGGTAGGTTACTGGACTCTCTGAAGTAATGCATATTGATGTGCATTAGTAGGTTCTCTGAGGTATTAAGTATAATACCATACAAATTTTCCTCAGTGTTGTGTACAGGAATCAATTAAATTGCTATAATAAACAAAATATAGTTGAGCAGATGGTATATGCATAAAAATGAAAGCAGCAAGCCATTACATTGTTCTTTTTAGGTATTATACTGTGATAATAAAAGATGGAGGAATTTTGATGATGCATGAAATAAGGCATGTTGAAACATCGGTCAGTTGAAACAAGCCATTTTGGTTTTTTTGGAATGTTCAGAGGTGCTTACCATTTATCAGCAAAATTGTAGTATTTCTGAAATTTTAAATTCTTTTGGAATGTCCCATTCAAAACTTTGAAATTGCTATACTTTGACCATCTTGGTGATGAGAAAAAAAACCCTGAAATCGTGAAACATCTCGCTACATGAAAATTTTATATTTTGATAATTTCTAGCAAGCTGCTATATATTATGCTGTAAGGCAGTATTTCCCTCTTCTATAAACAGAAGGATGCTGTCCTGAAGCCTGCTCATGAAAACCACAATGTGTGTGAAATAGATTCTTTTTAGATTCCCATTAACATCTCATATGAAATTTATGTTCTATAGATGTTTCCTGTAGATAAATTTGTCTACAGTTTTTTTGTGAGAGGCCATTGTTATCATTTCAATCTTTTATTTAATATTTTATTATTAAGACATAGTTTGTGGTAGTACATGCAACATCTTGAAAGTTATGTAGATTTACTGTCCATGCAGAATGGTCCAAGTACATGTAAATGTACATATTTTTAGTAAAAACACTCCTTGTTAAACCCACTGCTTTAATTAGTCTGCAAAACAGCAATTACTTCCTTTTGGGTTTTGTCCTGCAAAATATGGACCTAGAGTTAAGACTATGATAATGATGGTTGCCATGCTGAAAATAAATATTTACATTATAAATTGCAAATAGCACCAAAGCACTAGTTAAAGTTGAAAATAGGATTATAAGGATTTGACTCTGTTGGTGTTTTGTAACAAAATATGTTTCCATTTGAGTCACTGAATAGCAACAAAGTGTTAAACATTGCTTCCACAATATTTAGAAAGCTACAATGATTACAAAGACCTGGAAAATTCTGAGGTTTAATGTTTCTGTGGAAATATTTCTGAATAGTCAACATAGTAACATTGTAAAAAATTGTGCTGAATGCATTTGCAAATTTTTTTTTACGAGTTCTTTCTGAAGGCATTGGGTGGTTTTGTTTTCAATCCAAATTTGTGAATTAGTTTGGTAGCCAACATCAACATGAATGTTAATGTGAATGCAAACCATTATGTTGATATAGTTACATAATTTTAGTATACATACTCATTTTCTGGCAAGTATTTGGAATTATATTTGTGTGTTTTCAAAAAGTTTTGTTTTCAGAAAGTTTTGGCTTTGCTGACTAAATAAAGACCTGCCCCTCACTTGCATTTTCCTATGCCATTCTGATACATGCCTGGAATAGCCTGTGATTTTTATTGCATTACCAGTCATTTTCCCTATAGGAGTCTGCAGTAATCACCTATTCCCTATCGGCCTGTGTAGACATTGTGAGCTATTTGGGGCAAAACCTATCTTCCTATGACGTGTGCTTGTTCAAGCCCTAGAACAGGGAGGCCTGCAGAGCATCCAGGGATTCACACTGGGCAAATCACAGCTGCAATGTCAAAAGAAATGAGCATGCTAGGTGGAGAAATATGATAAAGTAAGTGATTTTCAAATATCTGTCCACTTTCTTTGGTCCTTCTGGCAGATGATCTTTTAGAAACATGGCTATGATAGGTTGTGCAGACACAGCCTGAAATGCCAGCCCAAACAAGGGCTGAGCAGTCATTTATACTCCGATACCTTCCCCTTGTCTGAAGTCAGAGGTCTACAGCTACCCATGAGTAGGTGTTTGAGTGGGGTTGGTGTGCGAGACCTCGTGTTGCTGGCAGCTCTAGCTATGGGATAAATGAGTAATATTTCTTTTCTTCCTTACCTTTTCAGTCTCCCTTTTGATTAACATAGTTTCTTTTATAACACTCTCTATGGAAATCAGAAATCTATGTCATCATTAAACTGTATCTCCAAGAAACACCTGGGCACAGATACTGTGAGCCTCATAACCAGTTGCTCCATATTCCTAATAGTTAGGCTCTCATCACTGGTAGCTACATTACTTATTATCTCTCATTTCTTTACACAGTTCCCATTGCCTGTATCATTTATTATTAATGTGATTTACTAAATTGTTTCAAAAGGTTCTTGATAACTTTCAACTCCTCCTGACTTCCTATTTATCGTAATATTTATTATAAGATTTGGAGCCACTTTTTGATAGTAAATCAGAAGGTACTGTTGTTACACAAAAATGAAGTCACAAATCCTATCCAAATGACAAAAAACCCCAACCCAACAAACAAAAGCGATGCAAAGAAGTATGTATCCAAATAGCATATAGTAGTCCTATTATTTATTTTTGCGGCAAACTCATGCAAAATCAGGTTCAGCACATAAATCCCCCTTTATTTCTTTAAAATGGAAACATTCTCATGTTCAAAATTACCGTCATACAAGAACATGCAGATTTTTCTGCACAGTGATGTTAATGAAGTGTATGTTGGTACCACATTCAGATTATACATAGTTAAAGCTGGTATCTCCTTCCTGTATCTATAAATGGCATTATTTTGCTCAGGAGTTTTTCTAAATAGAGTTAATCACACATTGGCTAAGTGCTGCCGTGTAAATCAAGGACATTTAGCTTTGACTCTCAGTTGTAAGGGATACAGAATCATCTGCAGAGATCTGCCCGTTCATCTGGACTCTTACATTGTATTTTCTGGTCTGTGTCAGTAAGGTGTACTCTAAATAAAGTGGTGCAGATATATGTTAAGCATTAAAATACTTTGAACAATTCAGTCAGTGACAAACAAATGCGTCTTCTACCATCTTTGAGAAAGGTAGAGTCATAGGCGGGAATGGAAAATAAGGAGCTGATTTCTAAAGATATGGCTGTTGAGATTATCCATTTAACATTTCTTTTCCAACTTTTGTGTATAGTGAGTGAATTAGACAATTTGCTCCCCCTCCATTCTGTACTCAGAATATTTTAAACTTTGATAGGAGAAAGTTTATTTCACACTGTACTTAAAACAGTTTAGCCCATTGGTTCGGTCCTCCCGATTTTACTTGGTGGATAATTTCAGCAAGTCTCTCAGCATGCATTTTCACTTTGATCATGCCCTTTCCATCCAGTTCAAGGGAATTAGATGGATTCTCAAGGGAACTAAAGTAACTCTTCAGATTGGTTTTGTTGAGGTTATTCACTCACTGGTGAAAAAATGGAACACCAACCAGGAAATATACTTGGATTCCTTTTCCACTAGGATAATCCTTGAAAACAAAGCTTTGTATGATGTATATTCATGCAGAATCATACGACTAAGTGCACCTGGTAAGCAACAGGCAGCAAGTAATTTCAGCAAGAAGTTTATTTGCTACAGGCAAAGATCATGTGAATTGCTCTCTAAATACAGAACAGTTTATTTAAATGGCTTCCAAGGAAATGTTTGAGAGAAAAGAAGACTTTGTCACAAGTCAGTTTGCAAAGGTTCAGTGATTTTTTTTTTTATTTCCCCCCCCCCCCATCTCTTTAGCCTGATTGTCTGAAGCATCAGCAAGCTCTTCCAATATGCACACAAACCTCAGTGTTAGGTGTTTTCTCCAGCATCTGTGTTAACTTCTATTAAGCTATTTCCATGTGTTAAAATTGCAAGGATTCACACTCCTCTCTTGTTTCCTATACAGGGGTGTGCTTCCAGCTTCTATAGCTTACCCTCTTTTGTTAGTTGAAATATTCCTCAGCACATAGACAATGTTTATTCTTCACTACTTAACCTTGATATGCATCTTAAACTATTATTTCTCCTGTGCATTTTTTGCCAGATGCTAGGGATCCTGATAAAATCATATGACTAGAATATTTGAAAGACAATGAATGAAAGTACAATTCTAGTGGTGTGCTTTCCCATTGTATGTATATAAAGCCTACAATTTAAAGGTCTTAAAAGATTTTACTTGGCTGCACAGGATACCCTTGTGTGATAGAGAACAAGCTTTGTGTTCAACTTTATTAAAAGAGATAACATGTATTTGATAGTCATTAACATCCATTCCATCTCCTGCTTCTCTGAATTACGAGTCAGTTGGTCTGCACCCTTTCTGTCCAAATATGGGGCTTTTGGGATCTTGGGAAATGAAACATCCTTTAGGGGAATTACCTCAGTCTTGTTTTAAACTTCCTCCTTGTCAACCCTCTGCTTCACAGTAGCGTTTGAAAAAGTTGTTCCGTTTGTGCGATAGCGTCAAATGTATTCAGTGACCATTTATTATAGCAATGTGTGACAGACATCTGTTAGAAAGAAGAAACTAGTGCATTTTTCTAAATTAGCTATTGAATTTGCCTGGCCCAATCAGACAAGAGGTTTCAATATCACTTGTGAGACTGCTGGGAAGTGCTATTAAGGGGGGGAAAAAAAAAAAAAAAAAAAGCTCATTTTCTCAGCACATACGTGGCTATATGTTATCTTTATAGCAGCACCTAAATGCATTCATGACTTTCACAGATTAGTTTAGTTCTCCAGCTTTATTACAAAAGATAATGCAGTTTAGTAGCTGTTCCCTGGTGGGTTTCCCCGTTCAAAGATGAGTTTTGGAGATACCATCAGGTATTGCTACCTTCTATCACAGGAAGATTGCTATTTTTGCTTGTGCTGCTTGCTTGCCTTGTGTCTTTTCTTTATTCATTTTGTGTTTGTATTGAATTTACTGTTATGGATACTTGGTGAATAATAGCTAACCTTTTAACAGTGTTACAACTGTGTCTTCATGTAGATTTTTAGGGCTGCACATAGAAATGTATTGTGTATAGCTTTTACATTAAAACTTAAGGCATATTGAGGAAGGCTACTTGGAAATAATACAGTTTTTTTCTGTCTATGTGGTTTTAAATATTCATGTTCTTTAATTATTAAATATTTAAGAAAACAACAAGTGAAGCAGGGTCCGGTGTTGAAGATTGCAAATCTGCTAAAAGTAGTAATTCTGTTGGACTATATAGGATTAGGGGGTGTGTTAGGGGAACTTCAGACAACAGTTCTGCAATTCTTTTTTGTTTGGTGGCTTGTGGTTTTCTGGTTGTTTTGGGTTTTTTTGGTTGGATTTGGTTTTGTTTTTTGGTTGTTTTTTTGTTGTTGTTTTGGTTTTTTTTTTGTGGTGTGGGTGGTTTTTTTTGTTTGTTTTTATTTTTGTTTTTTCCTTTTCTTTTTGAGAGAGAATATAGACTAGGGAAGCAGTTTAATCTTGACTTGGGAGAGACAAGGTACAAATGGGTATTCAGGGAACGCTTGCATTGGTACAGTACAAAAAACTAATCAGATTCATGTTTGGCATGGATGCTTTTTATAAGCTTTATGTGATGATAAGAACTTCTTTCATTTCCTGATTTGGTCAGTAGTATGCTGTCCTGTCTTAAATTATTTTCTGTGAACACAGTCTTTGGACACACCAGCATTTTCCTGGGCTATGTCGGCCCTGAAAGACTACTAGAAATTTTTGGGAGCATTTGAAAATCTTCCATCCTGAGTGAAAACACTGTATTTATAGACAGCTTGTTGAAAAACTAAAAAAAGAAATATGCAGTATGATGTCCTACAAAAATTATTTGAAAAAGTTTTCTAGAAGGAAATAATAATAAAAACAATACAATGTCTGTATGCAATTTGGTCTGCTTTTCCCTTCCAAAAAGAAAGAAACAAAAGTTCTACTTAAAAAGCTCTTCAACTTTTAATGTAAATTTTTGTCCCTAATGAAAATATTTTGGGGTTTTTATAATTATAAATCAGATAGCAAAGTAAAATGTATCTCTGCTAGAGATACATTTTAATTATTTATCATGTTTCTTGTTTCAGCTTTTCTATTTTTCAATCAGAAATTGAGTCCAAGTGTTTTGTCCAGTTCTGTTCTATGGTGATTAAAATGTGAAGGCAATTCTAACACATAGTAGAAATTTTTGTGGAGTGAGATGATATAGCATATTTACTGCTGTATGTGCCATATATAGCAGATTTACTGCTACACAATGTCTTTATGGCTAGTATGTCAGTGTGAACAGGGGCTTTTCTTCAGAAAGAGGGGGAAGTCTTCCTCTTACAGTACTGGGCAGTGTTTCGGGTGAAGTACAAATAATTATAATGGGGAATGGAACATAGGGTGGGAAAAGTGGCTGTGCCTGTGTAAGCCTTCATGTAGCTTTATACAGTGTGTGTGTGGCTGCGTATCTCGTGTTTTTGGGGGGAGGTTTGTGAAATTGAATGCCATTAGCAAGGCAGACCAAGGGGTATCAGAACCTGTATCCACAAGGCAGTTTCAGTTACAAAGGTACATAGCAAAACACTGTAACAAAAAAGCAGAACTCCAAGGCCTCTTCTACATGTAGGTCTGTCACAGATATACTTGTGGATAAAAATAAAGGATTGCTGCATGTGGAAGTAATGTCATTTTTATTTAAGAACTTTGACTTCTGGCTTCCTTGTTCTTCCCTGTTGGAATGGCCTGGGCAAACACAATATTCATGTTTACATTGAATTTCTTTTAGAAAGTTCAGCATAACTCTAAAGCAGCTTTTGACGGGTGAAAACAATTTGTGTTTCTCATATAAGAGAGTGAAGTTTGCAGAAGAGAATCAAGGTCAAAAGGTAAATTCAACTTTCTGCAGCTAATTTTTTTTTTATCTGATTGCTCTTGTAGGAGGCGAATGCAACGTTGCCTTGCAGTGCATCTTGAAGCATCTAGCTAGAAATATCCATAAAACCTTCAGCAATAAGCTTTTACTTACTGACTTTATTTTTTCTGTTTTGTTTGTCTCTAAAATTTTCTGTGAATTGATCACTACTATATTGTACAGCAGAAAAAAAAGAAAAAGGATGTGAAAAGTGGAACAGTGAAACATGATTTGATAGTAAAATTATTATGCAGTGACATAGAAAAGGGGTTGGGAAGAGATAAAAATTAAAATATCCACCAGAAATCAGAGCTGCTAGCAAAGAAATGCTATCAGAGTTGGAAGAAGTAAAATTATTAGTTTACACTGTTTTGAGAGTTGCTTCCATTGATTTAATCATAAGCTCTCCTAATGTATTCTGATTCTGCTGTTTTCACTACAGTCTCTGTCTCTAATTAAAGCATAGAGATTTGATTTCAGAACCTGGTTGTTACCTTGAAGCTGTTCTTCTGGGCTGTGTTAATGGTTCGTCAAAACCTTCTGCAGTACACTGAACTTTGCAAGAAATCTAGTGAGAAGCATTCTCTTGTTATGGGATTTTGGTATCTGTTCTTTATACTCGGGAGCAAGAAGTGCTGAGAGCATGAAAAGAACCTGGCAATCAGGTTAGGTAAATGGGAGGGAGAACATTTTTCTTACACAGAGAACATCCCTCTCTTCCCCTGTGCAAGACATGCAAACGGTACTGACAATTAAACGGATGTTTCAGCAAAGCAGCCATGGACTCTGTGTCTTTCAGGCACAAAATTACCTTCTTATGTTATACAGGTGGTTCCTCCATCAGTGTCAGGTAATATCATTTAGCAAGCAAATGTGGGAACTTTGAGCTGTCTGTGCTCTATTACTACATTGATGGAGAAAATACTTCAGACTATTAGGGTGGAACTAATTATTGTTCTTAAAGGGTAGTTTGAGGAGTCTTTGTTTTGTTATAGAGGGTCCTGCCTTGTAAAAGACTCTTTGACAAGGAAAACAAGCAAACAACAACAACAAAAACATAAAAATGAAAAGGGGTGGGGGGAGAAGAGGGAGGGAGATAAACTGGTGGCTTTATACCAAGAATGCTATTACTTTTTCCTTTCTTCTCAAGATAAGTGACTGCATAAGTGCTTTTTATTTTCCAAAATAGAAATCACAGAATGAATTGACTCAGGGTTTGCGTCTTTTTTATGAATCCAGTCACTACAGCCTTTAATGATACTGTGGCTTTCCTAGCTGGATCCAGAGTTGGTTTTAACTGCTAGTACTGTTTTTAATTACTGATTCCACTTCTATTTGTTGAAGTCAGATTTTTTTTGTATTTATCAATGAAAGGATGCATGAAGAGATCGTAGCAGAATTAAACAATTAAGTGCCTAGTCTCAATTGAAACAATACTCACATTGTCACTAAAATGGATTCTTTTCTCCTCTTTAATTTGCTCTACCTAGTAATGTACAGGCAATAAAAATCCCCAGCTTTTATTATTAAGCCTTGTAAGTTAGGGCCTTTCTCCACCACTTCATCTGACTTTTCAGAGTGCTTTATATGCGAGTTATTTTACTGTTGCAGTGATTTGGTTTACCTGTATGGTAAGAAAATACTTGGGGAATGAGGATGTTGGACTCCAGACTTGAATAATGAGATGAGGTGCTTTGAAAATGTTTAAGTAGGTGGGTGTAGGGAAGCAAAGATTTTACAGATGTATCATGGAGAAGTTAAAGCATTCATTATTTGAAAAGCAAAAGATGAGTGCCTTCAGCTTAGAAAGGCAATGTGATACCCATTCTTGAATGCTTCCAGCATTGGTCTCACTCTGTTCTGAAGTGGGAATCCAGCTGATGATCATTGAAATCAAATAAACTGTCTTTCTTTTCACATTCACAGCACATTGAATACATTATGGAAAAAACTGTTATGACAGTTGTATTCATCTGCTACATTTTTGGAAAATGGAACATCTCATTCTTCTGTCCTTTTTCATGTGTGCCCGTAGGCAGACATGTCATTTCACTGACTTGAACTGCCTCATACTTCCGTTACCCATTCAAGTTTAACTGGCTGCCTGAAAACTTGCACTGCTAATAGTGGCTATGTAGAAATGCTATGGACTGATAATCAGAGTTATGTAGGCAATGTTCCCTTTTAAATCTGAGGCAAATTTGGCCAAATTTTAGCAGTATTCTCCCACACTTACTAGCTGTGTAAGGCTTTGATTTAGGCTCTGTCAGAGGTGGCTGAGTGTTTTCAGTTTGCTTTGATTTCTTTCAGAGCCTTTGGCACAATTCTTGGTCTCTTGGATTTTCTGTAGCACCATCTTTCTAAAAACTCCTTAGTAGCTCTTGAAGTATGTGCTGAGATTATAATCTTCTCTAGGCTTTAATTTAATTTGTGGTGCAAAGTGATAAAAAATAATAAAAATATGAACCTTTAGTGTTAAGAATTGATGTAGAAATCTCTCCCAGAGCTGTGGCAATTCTAGCTCGGTCTGTGGGGGTATTTTGCCTTTTCCACCAGGTTTCCTGAGGTTTCGTTAGGGGAAAAGAAATCCAACTTTCTATGAAAGTCTGGTGATAGGAAGACTTAAACAGGTGCTGGAAAGAACTATAACTGATGTGCCTGGAGGTATTCCCTAGATGTTCAGACTGCCCTCCAGCTATCCTTGTTATTATATAGCCTGCTTCTCTCAAGATTCCCATTTTCTTCCTTGGGTACAAAATCAAATTAATTCATAGTCTTTTTGTTCACACATAGTCATGAAGTTTTGCAAATGAACTGTTACAAAGTGTCATAGGCCCTCAAAAAAAGCACTGCATTTATGAAAAGTAGTTTCAATGTGACTTCTTTAATTATATATGCAAGTATTATGCATTGGAAGTACCTGCATCAAGTTCCTGACTGCATTTGAAATGGCTCCTTCTGTAATCTCTTAGAGAATGGGAGAGTAAAACGATTTTAAAATTGCATTATTAGAGCTCACAGTTCCTAGCAGTCTCTGTCTTTTAAGAAATCAGCATATTGTATGTTTTGCTTGAAAACCAAAAGCAAGATATAGCAACTGTCCTGTTAACACTTCCAAACCAGTTATTTAAATAAAGAAAGAAATAAAAAGTAATGACCACATGCAGTTTATGTTTACAACAAGGGGTATCTGTGTGTGGTCCACTAGGAAAAACTAATATAATACCAAAAATTTTAATGGTCAAGATGGGTCTACTTAAGGTATTGGCATATAGTCATCTTTCTACCTACCAGGGTGTCAGTAAGAGAAATTAAACTATGCTACTGTAACTTTTTTAGTGTTACTGAAGGGTTTGTATGGAGGAATGTGTGTCGTCTTCATGTGGTTCTGTAACAGCTCTCTTTTGAATACCCAAACCTTTTTAACTAGCTGAATAGTTATATTCTAAAATTTTCCTTAGATTGCAACGACTGGGCCTCTTCCTTCTCTGACAAATTTTCAGGTCAAGAGCTATGAGCCTTTTACCTTTTTACAGAGTCTAGAAGTTTTGGTGCTCTAGCCTAATAAACAAAGGTACCTGTGCTTTACAACAACTTGGGTACTCTTTTTTTTGGGTACAGGACAATCTTGGTTTGAACCACCACGTGTCACTGAACCATAAACTAAGAGCCTTGCAAACTTTGTTGCAAAAAATCACTTTTTATTTCAAACAGTATAAGAAATAGACTAAAGAAGTTAGTATATTTTCTCATCTCATTTCTTGACACCCCTCAGTGAAAAATCCAGAGGTGCTTATGGCACCTGGCAGCCTTCATTTCTCTTTATCAGTGTCTTCTGGAAAGTGGAGTTTCTCTTCTGTATCTGCAGTTATATTCCATCTGCTCCCTTTTTAAGAAAAAGCAAATTATCACTAATCCTCACTTTCTGTATTCTGGTGATTTTTTTTGTTAGATGACCTTCTGACTGATCTTACCAGATAATTAAAATATACCTCATCATCTAATGTATTACTAGCTACAACTCTCATGCAACAAAAAATACTATTACCCCTCATATCCCAAAAGATATGAAATATATTATTCAAAGAAGGGTTTGTCCAAACAGTATTCACCCAGATTTAATGTTCCCTAGCTGCTAACCCTGGCTTATTTATCCCTGGGATGGAAATGTTCTATTGGTGTAATGGGAAGTTCACAAAGACAACATAGAAGACAAATGCTTCTTTCTAAAAGGAGTTTGCAGTCAGATGCAGACAAACAGAAAAGATGTGGTCAGAAAAGGCAAGCTGTCATGAGGGATACCCATATAAATATGTTCATCAGTAGAATTGGAGTACAGAGGAACTCAAAAGTTTGAGTGAATTTTAATTTCTTTTGTTGCCAGCTCTGTCTGTGTACCAAAGAGCATCTTACAGATGTCCGGATTTAGCAAGTAGACTACTACAAACTGCTCTAGTTACAGTTCCAAAGGTTTAATCCATGACAAGCTCCATTCTAGTAACTGTGTTTGATTCTTTGCCATTGCCCTAGCAGCCCTTCTTATGCTGGTGTCTTGCCATAATGATGTTACTCGTAAACCTGTGCGACCTGACACACAGCAGTGGTCGGAGATCTCCTCCTGACAGTACTATTCAGATTGGGAAGACTGTGGAGCAGAGGTGACATCTGATTAATGCAGAACAACCTCTTCTCCTTTCAGGTCAGAGACTTGAGAAGATGCAGCTTGTAGCCTCACCTTTTTCTTAATGTAAAAAGATTTTACCAACCTTAACTCTTAGGGCATTGCATGTAATATTCAAATTAGCTGTATAAAATATACCAACCAAATTGAGCTTTCAAATAAAAAATAACATGGATCAATTTAAAGGAACTAGTCTAGATTAGGACTGACTGCCAGTGAATGTTCTTTGGCTTCTACACATGATTTTGAGACAAATAAATAGCAGTGAGTTTTTGTGGCAGTTGAGCCTTCCAATACATACATCTCTATCAGTCACTTTCCTAATTAGCCTTCATTTGCTCAAGAGGAAGATTCCAACATTACCTACCACTCAAACTGAAAATTTCATATAATGATAGTAGAAAACAATACTACTAAATCTATTCCACAGTGACCATCAGTCTGTGTCCTGGAGAAATCTTGCCTGTGTTGTTTAGAGAAAAGAGTAGCTTTTCCAGTAGTCCCAGAACTGAAGAAGCTCATGATTTCAATACTGACTATGAACCATGATAGCACTACTGTCCTCCTCTGCACATTTTCTTCCGTTATTTTTCTGCAATTTTTTTTTTTCAGATCTTGAGCTTCAACAGCATTTGCTTCAGCACTTCTCACTTGGATCTGACTGCCACTCTCTTTTTATTTCCACAGTGCTTTCTACTTCACTCAGCAGCCATGCATGTGTCTTTTCCAAATTAATGGTTTGGAAAGGGCTTTCCATCAATGACTTATTTTCCAATTGCAACAATCCTAAAATATGGAGAGATGAAATTGCATTTTCATGTAGTCTAGAAATTTGCTAAAGAGACTGAAAATTTTTTCTCAGCATCTTCTTCTAAGCACATATCTCTGTGATTGCTTCAGTCTTCCCCTGTTCACTGTGATATCTTGTTTAACTCTGTGTTGCTTATTAAGCATACTGCCATTGGTAATTTCTAGTTCTAAACACTAGAAGTACAACCTAAACACTTCTGGAAATAGCTGTTCTTCGTGCCTACACTGGCATGATGCTGTGAGTAATAAGTTATTTGTATTATCAACTTCACAATTAAAATTTCTACCTGATCTTAAGAATTTATACTGAATTCCAATACTTTGGGATTCTGTAAAAATAGCAAGAAGTGCCAGTTATGACATTGTTAATGCATGTGTCTTAGTTTTCCTCCTTTTGTATAATTTAGTATTCCACACAAAACTGATCAAAGCTAGCATTTTCCTTCTGGCTTCTGTACCTGTATGTGATCTTAAAGTATGTCAAGTCAGAAGCAGGAAGTTAAAGCAAAAAATTCTGGTTTATTTTGAATAAAAAGTCAAATTGTGTTTCTATAGAAAGAGAGAAAAATCACTTTGATTTAAAGAGAATATTTCCTTTCTGATATCTCCAAACTGTAATGTTCCTGAGAGTATAGAAACAGGGTGTCAGCTTACTCAGGATCTAAAGATCCGGAGCCCCTCACTCCCATTTGACTGGTTTCAGATACTGAAGAACTGCAGCTAAGCTGAACAGCTTTGGCACTCCAGTGATGTGATGATTAAAATCCTGAAAGTACAGAAGGAACTCCTGACATCTGATGGCACAGGAGGTCATTTGCAGCATTTCTAGTTTATGTCCATATTAATAAAAGAAATAGCATCAGGTCATTATTTTTAGTTCTAGTATGCAATTGTCCGTGCTGTTTAATTATTAGCATGCTTCCTGACACAATTTTGGCTTTTGGCTGCACATGTCTTAAGCAATAGCATAGGTCAAGTAATATGATATGGCAGTGTGGACATACATCCTATTTTTAGGAAACAGAATTATCTAGACAGTTGTGAGCCTTGCCATTCTGTCCTCTGGACCTCAGGACCAGAGGAGAGGTTTTGTTTTCCCATCAATATGTAATACAAAGTTTCCTTTGGTCTTTCAGTATCTTTCTTATGGAGCTACCAGGGTGGGCTGTGGGAGTAAAGGCTAGAGTTCTATTGTCTTCCAGGCTTCTTGCTCCACAGCACAGAACCTCAAACCCTTGGACAGGTTACTGAAGCATGGCTTGCATAGAAGGCTTCCAGAAAGTCACTGGAAATTACCATGTGTTTACTCAGAAGATCGTGTAGATTGATGTGTTTTCTTCATTTACACTACTTTGCTTTCATAATTCCATTTCATATGAATTTCTGCTTCATTTTGCAATTCCAAACAGCTTCGGTACTAATTTCATGAGCCTTACAGTAGAAGCGAGATGTTAGTGAAGTCTGTGCTCTTTTGGGTCATGAATTTTGAATAGAGTGCCAGCAAGCAAGGTGACTTCACAGATGATGATCATTTTCATGTTGGGAGTTCTGAGACCACTATCTATCCTGCTTGAGCCATGGGAAAGTCCATCTGCTGGTAGAAGATAATTTATCCCACGTTTTAGGCAAGATCAAGTGAGTGAGAAGAGGGAACAGAATAAACCAGGCCTTGCTCCACACTGTGGAGGTAAGCTCATTTCCAGTACTGAATACCAATTTATTTAGGCTAACCCAGTAGTATTGCTATAGCACTGTATATGGCAATGTAATTGAACTGAATGTTTTTTTCTGAGATGCCAGAACAACTGAGTCAGTCTGTTTCAAAAAAAGTGTATGAACTTTACAGTCAAATATCTCCAAAAAGTAGTGGGAAAAAGAAAAATAACCACATCTCTTGTGTGATCGTCTCCTCCCTGAGAGGAGAGGATAAGAAGTATCAGCATATGTTAAAAATAATAATTAAAACAAAGAAAAAAAAGCAAACAAACCCTTCGAATCCACAAACATTTCAAACATCAAGGTTTAAAGTTAGTTGCAGACAGCTTAAATAAATGTTTGAC
This sequence comes from Megaceryle maxima, assembly GCA_024605025.1. NCBI lineage: Eukaryota > Metazoa > Chordata > Aves > Coraciiformes > Cerylidae > Megaceryle > Megaceryle maxima. The sequence continues at coordinate 17,802 of JANHGN010004389.1, forward strand.
TTTCAGAGATGCTGACCACCCACAGCTCCTAGAAGTTTTTAATCAGTACTTCGACTTAGGAATCAAGTCATTTCCACTTGCTTTTTAAGTTTAAGCAGTACAGTTTTAAATGTGGTCTGTGAAACTTTAATCAAGTTCCCAAATTTTTATGTTACCATAATCTGACAAGAATCTATATCCAAATGTTGATTATATGCAGTAGCCTGATAAAAAGTCTACTGTAAAATACTTTACACAAGGTAGTGATACCATCAAAGCAATGTATAAAGTTCCATAAACTTAATAAATGAAGACTAAACATTGTGAACCTTTATTAGTCTGTGATGAGTAAACGAAGTCCTTTGTTTTGGAACTATAGCATGCAAATAAGCAATGCTAAATGTAATGTGTAAAGAAAATGTGCCTTGTTTTTGTAAATGTGGATGCGAACCTGTTACGATTTAACCATGGTGAGTTTTATTCTCAAAACTGCCTATATAAATATAAAATTAGGACCTCTGATGAAGTCAGTGCCATTTAAACTGGTGTGTTCAGGAGCAGAAATATGCTCAGGAAATCTCGTGTTTATGTTAACTAACAGAATTTAAAGGAATTTGTTTGGTGTCCAGATCAAGCTGCCACAGGAAATAAGTAGGCAAATTTGATATAAATGGATCTGCACTGATTTTCATTATGGTAGAATGTGACCCGCTGCGTTCTTTCTTTGTTAACCTTGCTTCTCGTTCCAGAAGTTGTCTTCTGACTTGTGGCTGTACGGGAAGTGTTTAGCTAAATTTTGATTTAATCTTTGCCCTGAAACAGACACTAAGTTCTCAGTCAGGCTCTCCATTTGGGAGGGTATGATCAGCAGTGGAGCCCAAACCTTTATTTCCATGTTGCAGCCCTCATTCATGCAACACTGGTTAATTGTTCCCATATGCATAGTCCAAGCACATACTACAATGGCTGCAAGGTCTGTGAGTTCAGCTGACATGTCCCCATTGGTTTTACCCATAACATCTCATCATACTTCTGTTTTTCTGATGTTCCTTTTTGTCAGAAGTTATCTGCATCTGATCTGGCAAGCTTTCAACGATATTTTTTTATGTTAGTCTGTGTTATTCTCCATAATTCCATTGTAAGGAATGCTTCCCAGGAGTAATCTATAGATGCTGTCTTGGGATATACTTTGACAATGTTTTCTACAAGAAATGTTTTAGTAAGCAAGTAATGACCATATTGGAAAGAGAGAGAATGAAGGGAGGTATTTAGATTAGTTTTTAAATACCCAGTAAAAAAAAAACAAACCAAAACAAAGGCCTTGTAGATTTTGAAGGTAGCCACTTGTGATTGCTGACATCCATTCTTTCTTGCTACAGTTGCACTGCTTTTGTAAGAGAGAATTGTTTCAAATCAGAGATAATCGCTTACTCTAAGGACCTGTTTGTCCATAACCTCATCACTGCACTTTTCAGCAGCAAGGGCACATTCTGCTCTTCATTTTACCCCATTGAATTTTTCATTCTTAGTGAATGTTCTGTTATTTTAAGTTCTGTAAATGCTTTTTTTAGTAAAACAAACTAGATCTGCTGTAACTTTAAAGTGTTCTGATTTCTGCTCTGCATTTTGAAATTTGGTGTAAAAATAGTATTTTGAGCTCTGTGTGTTAATAATGTGGAATGACACTAACACTGACTCTAAGATAACTTTACAGGTCAACTATATAACAAATTAGAGATGTTTCTGAGCCCTTTTAAACCTTGACTTCCATTCACAGCAACCTTGTGCACTTTTGGAGCTTGTCAGTGTCCAGAAGAAATGGATCCCACAAATTACTGTGATTTGTTCTTCCAGGTCTGTTTTTACTTGCGCTCACTTTATGTGAACCTTAATTTGCCTTCCTTGTCACTTTTGTTTCTCTAGAAATGTTCCTTCATTTTATAACTCTCTGGATACTGTGTGCTTTGCAATTCAGATTTAGCAACTGGATGTCTCATTTATTCCCCCTTCCCTTCCCTCCATTTTTTTTTCCCACTCTTCTCCCCTTTGGGGGCCACAGAACAGCTAATGTGCTGTAGAACATTCTGCCTTGGCTATCTCATTCTTAAGAGTTTGTCTGGTTGACACTTAAGGACCTGGCTGTATACCTTGAGGTCTGTGTAGTTCTGAAGACTTCATCTCTCTCTTGAAGGAGAGTGTACAACAGTAAATTTACATAAAATTTCATTGGATTGTTTTTCATCACAAATATGTAAAATGATGTTTACACATTTACTTCAGATGAATTATCATATTGCCTAAAACCCAAAGTTTTATTATGGGCACATTACATGAATTGAACTGATGGGATTATAAAGAACATTGCTTTTGATTACAGGTTTGTACTTGTTTCATCCAATGAGTCTGAAAATTAATCTAAAAACAGAAATGGAAAAAACCCTATTCTATGGCTTTAAAGGAAAATATAAAATGGGCCAACCAAAAGTCCATTGCAGCTGATGATTTAATTGTACATGTGTAACATAATACAGATTGAAAGGAACCTCTTGAGATCAGCTAGTTCAACCATCTGCTCAAAGCAGGGCCAAATCTTGGTATTTTGTTTCTTTTTTTTGTTTAATTTTAACAAAAGTTGAAGCTATTCTCAGAATCTTTCTATGAAAAATAATTTTCAACAGATTCAAAAAGATTGCTGACAATATTCTGCTGCAGTTCAAGGTTAGAATTAAAATTTTCAACTATAACTCAATGCTTTTGTAATGAAGAGGTTTAAAACAATTGCATAGATTTGGGGAGTTTCTTGTGCTTGTGGTTTAAATAAATACGTCCATTGTCAGAGTTGAATCTACCATTCATCTCTTGATAACAGGTGCCTTTAAATAAGGTAGACTTCTTCAGCTGTAGTTTTACTTCAAAATACTTTGTTTACTGTTAGAGAGGGAATGATACTGCAGGTATATCAAAATGCAGAACAACCAGTGCTGAAGTTGAGTACTGTCTTTATCTACACTGATAGTTTTCTCCTCAACAAGCTCATGCTGACTCAGGAGTAACTATGGGTAAGCTAAGGCTTTTATACAGACATCTACGCCTTCCTGTGTGGCAAAATGTCTTTAGAGATTTCTTCAAACAGTAAGGATAAGAGTGTTTGGTGAAACAGGGGAAGAGGTTGCTCAGAGAGGTGGTAGATGCCTCATCCCTGGAAACATTCAGTCAGGTTGGACAGGCTCTCTGCTTACTGCTGGGAGGTTGGACTAGATGACCTTTAAAGGTCCCTTCCAACCCAAAATATTTTATGATTTGATTTAATTCCAACAAAGCACTGAAGTTTCCATGTGCTTAAGTGCTTGAGTTGTCCCTTTCAGGAGAAAATACACTATGAACAGTTTCTAACTGTTTCAAACAAACTAGGTCTCAGAGCTACTCCACAATGGAACTTTCTTGTAGGGTTCAGAATTGGTTTCATGAGACTGGGAAGTGTAGAAATGTGTCTGTACCCAACAGTCTGAATAAGGAATGACTCATATTTTTTTGACAGTACATGGAGTAAGTTATACCATTGCATACTTGTTAGTAGATAGAGGCTGTGTCATCATCTCTTGCTATGTTTATAAAAGTTATACAAGGGTCTCTGAATAAATCCTTTCCCACTGGTAGTAACCTGAACTACTTTTCTCACATTCTTAATTTCAGTGTAATCCATAAAAAGTTTATTTATCTTCTTTTAGGTATTCACCCACTAGTTCATTCAAAAGGAATATCAGTTTGCAGTACCTCTTAAAACTTTAACTCTTTGGGTTCCATTAAGTTCCTTTTGCTCTTGTTTTTTGTTGTGTTTTTTTTTTTGTTGGTGGTGGTGGTTTGGTTTGTTTGTTTTTTGTTTGTTTGGGTTTCTTTGTCTGTTTGGTTTTTTTGTTGTTTGTTTGGTTGTTTTTTATTTTATTTTATTTTATTTATTTATTTCATGGAGGTTGGGTATAGTGTCACGGGGAAAAAATGGAAAAGCAATGAGATTTTTCAGATACTCCCTAGAAGCAATTCAGAGCAACATACATACTTATGTACACCAACTACTGTTCTAGGCTAACAGTTCTTATTCAGTTAAATCCATTAAGACTTCTGGATTTTATTCCTGAACTTTTGCATGATGGTTTTTTTTAGGCAAAAGATCTTTGGTTTCTCAGGTACTGCCAATAGGCAGAAGATAACAAACTCGACTTCATACAGTGTTACCAGTAGTTGTGTGATTTTGAAATATCTTTTCCTTTCAATAGGTGGCTTATTTTTAATTAATTTGGCAAGACTTCAGTTATCTTAAGTAACTAAATACATTATGTATTCAGTTAGAGAGCCCATTTTGAGGCTTAGTACCAGTTGCACTCATTTTGACAAATTTTAGGCAGAAAATTTCTCAGGGGAGTCCTGCTTTCTGTCATTTAAAAAGCTTTTATAATCACTTAGTCCAAAATGGTGATGTAGGCCGAAGTTTGAATCCCTGGCATATTGCTATAATGCTGCATTAGCTTAATCCTTCATTTTCTTGTCAATTAAGGACTTATCTTTATTCACAGATTCACTTATCTGTTATTCTTAGTGTATTTTAATGCTAGTAGTTAAAATCCCTTTGTTTATGGCAATAAGGCACCATTCAGTTTGTGAACTTTATAAAACCAACCTCTGCCAGTTTTGCTGTTTGAGAATTGCTGTAAAGAAGTGTTCCCACAGTAATTACTTATTCCAGAGATGTTCACTAAAGAATGAAGTAAGGGGAAAGTGTATAAAACAATTGTACACTGAGGCAAGTTTTACCAATCACCTTCCCAGCAACTACAGGGCATTAAAAAACCAAACCAAAACAAAAAAAAAAAACCCACTCCTGCAAAACAGTACACAAAAATCTGTTGTCTTTAATGCAGTTGCATATACTGACTTTAAAAATATTGGCAATTACTTAAGGTATTCACATTTAAATTAGATCTGGCCAAAATGTTGGGAAAAATAAGGGAGGAGAAGCAGGGGGGGTTGCCAACAGCTTTTCAACATGGGGCTCAGCTGCCCATCATTACTTGCTTTCAATGGTTTGGGTCATGGGTAGTGTCACTCATTTTAATACCCACTTAGTCGCATTGAAGTAAGAAAGGCAATGCTGAGATAAAGAAATATGTGATAAACAAAAACCTTAGCAAAATCTTTCTAGTTGAGTATTTCATATGGCACACGTGGGTTTTGTTTGTTTTTGGTTTTATTTTATGTTATTTTGTTATTTTTGAGTAAGTATTTTAAGTTAAAGTGTAGAGTAAGAAGGAAGAGAGTGTGCTATTAATATTCAGTAGTGATTATGGAAAACAGACACGTGTTGGTACTTTTAATTTTAGCAGTACTCATAGAATACACTTAGACCAGCAAACCATTGTGGAAAGCTTTGTGAAACCTTCAGTGAGACCAGGAGTTTACCCATGGCAACTGCCTCAGTCACCTGAAGCATCACTTCTGAGAAACAACTAGCAAATCTGGAAGCTTCTATTTTTATGCTACCTCAGTGTGTCTGATCAAGAAAAAGTAAAAATAACCTACATTTTACTTTAAAAACAGCATAAATTCTGTCTTGGAAACCCTCAGTGGAATTATGTCACCTTTAATGTGACATAGAACAGACAAAAAAAACCAAGTGTGTACATTTTTATTCACATCTAACTTTTAGTATTAATAATTTAAGAGTCAGAATTGTTCTCAAACTTCAAGGGCCATATTTCTTCAGGGCAAGCAAGGCAGATGTTGGTTTGACAGAAGAGAGTTCTTAACATTTCTCCTGTTTTCTAAGAAAAGAGATATGTCCCATTTTTCAGATGACAGAAGTATTAAAAGCCTAACACTATTTTCAGATAGCTTTACCTGAGTGGACAAGGTTTACTTTGACAGGACCTTGCACATTGGTCTGATTTTGGATGCTAAGTAGGCTTTCTTTTCTGAAGACAATAGGCTAGTTGAAATTGTAGCATTTCTGGCCTTGCACACATCCAAGTTGACATTTTATTTGAAAGTGCAGAGAAGGTTTGCTTACTTTAAGGACAGACATGAATCAGCCAAGGGAAATTTGGGTGCTAACTGAAATTGGTCTGTGCTGTCATCCTACTGGTGCAGAATGTCTCCAGCACCAGGCCATCAACATTCTGCCACAAATGGTTGAATAGATTTAGATTTTTTTCTTAAGTTTCCATTAAAAAACTGTAAACCTCATCTCTAGCATTTAAAATACCAGTTGCATTTTTACTGTGCAATATAAGATATTTCTCATTGACTTTAAATGACAGTGTTTAATTTCAATTTAACACAAATAGATGAGTGGTCTTGGTGGAGAGTCAGGAGTAATGCAGGAGTTTCTGAATTCAGTGGAGAGTGATGAAAAGCAACTGAAGCTGAAGTTTTGCAGTTTAATCCTTTAAATTTTGCCATAATGAGGTAACAGCCATTAAATTAGGAGCCCAGTCCTCTTGCTTTTAGCTAAAAGAAGAGGAAAAAAAAAAAAAAAAAAAAGGAAAAGTATGCCTGTTCTAGTAACTTTGTTCCACTGAAGAAATTCATGATTTCTCCTGGAAAAAATGCGACTTTTAGGGTGCTTATCTTTTCATTCTTTATGGCTGCTTCAGGAATGAAGCTTGAATAATTGACTAAGAAAAAAAAAGTTATTACTTTGTAAATAGCTAAATATTATCCTGAAGCCTTGTAAGAAAAGACTCTAGGATCCCTTTTTAATAGGAACTTTCTTCAGGGAAAAGCTTTACATACTAGTTTTAAAGAATAAGCTTAATAGATGCCTTCTACTTTTCAAAATATTTCAGAACTGGGATAGTAATTGGACTTTAACCTAGAAAACTGGGTTCTCTCATTATTGGGTTTTGCAAATGATGAACCATTATTCTGCCATTCCCTTTTTTGCCTAGAGCTTAATGGCACAGGATGACCTGATGATACATTTTCTGCAAGATGGCAATTGTCAGCAGAAAGAGCACCATTTAAAACTGATTCTTTCTGTCTATCTGCTATGCTACACTAGACTAAATTAGTGTCTGTTTTTGAGAGTGCCTAGTTTTGAGAGCTGTTATATACCTGTCATACCAGACAGACATTCTGTCTTGTGAACCACAGTGATCTCTCTAATCAATAGAGTTTACCAAGAAAACGTGTGACTGCTTGTTCTAACTGACTTGTATACTAAACCCTGAGCCCTGTGCTCATCTTCCTGGGTGAACTCTGACCCCGAATCTGCATTCCTGCTGTGTTATTTAAAAATGACATTTGCCTGCCAGAAGCACGACATGAGCAATGGCTGTAAAATGTTGCCTAAGGATGGAAACGCTACTGCGATAGTTTCACAATTGGGTTAACTTTTCTCTTGCAAGGGAAATACTTTGCATAGCAATTGCTTGAAAACAGGCACTGTTTCCATTGCCCTTGCCTGTTTTTTATTTTTAACTACTTTTGTAAAAGTTGGATTCATGTGAACTGTCCTCCTTTTCTAATTATTAAATGTCTCAGTATGTATATGCTTTACAGGTTTTAATCCCTGGCTTGTTTTGGAAAGCAATAATGTACATTTGGTTTAGGTTAGATAATGCCAGTACTGAGTAAAAGCAGGAATATCATTTTGCAGTATGTTCTATGCCATTATTTCTGTGGAATATTACGTTAAAATGCTAGTCTAGTAATGAAAGTGTAGATTGTAAACTGTAATCTCCTCAGCCATGTCATGCTTCAGATTCCATTAAATGATCCCCATCTTATCTTTTTAAATGATCAGCACAGCAAATACTTAACTCTAAACTTCTGGATAATTCGGTTGTCATAAACAATCATTTATAAACTGATTCTTCTCCAGACTGCTGCCAGCTTGTGGAGCAATGAATTCAGCTGTATCCTGCTATTAAGCTCTGTCCTGTAACCCAAATGATGGGACAGGAGACAACCTCAGCAAAACTTGATAAGTTAATTCACCAAAAGTGCAACTTATGTCCCTGTATTAAAGATGGTTTTTATTCTTTTATTGAATGATAAACCGCTGGTAAAAACAGGTTGCCCTTTCATAAAATCTCCTTTTGCCAAGGCAAGTGGTGTATGTACTAAAATTCATATTGATTATCAGTTAGATCACCCAAGAATTTGTATTGCCCATGGCAAAAGTCAAATGAGCAATAGTTTAACGTAGGTGCTGATGTCAGTGAGGGGGAAGAAGATCACTAATAAGTTTATGCAGTGCAGTCAAAGAGTAGCTGTGTGGAAGGGACAAGCATCAGGCCTCAGACTAACTAATGAAAGGATCTGCAGTGTCTAAGTCTTTTATCACTGAACAGTTTTCAGCAAGTTACAGAAACTAGCTGTGAATGAAACCTGCCAACCTGAAACTGTAAGGTGCATGTTATCTTAAAACTGTAGTACCTATTCCTTCAGATAGTATGGACAAAGCTGGCAGTGGAAATAGATAATACTTTTTATTTCTCCACTCTGGATCTCACAAACTTAAATCTATTGAGTGGATGAACCAGTTTTTCAGGGTCCAGACAAGATCTTCTGATGTATCCTATTTGTCTCTCATAACACCTGCCTGCTAAGTAGTTTCCAAAAGATCTAGTAGACTAAGTGAACAATTAAAAAAAAGCACCTAGTGATTCTAAATCTCATATTAAAAAGGTAGTTTTGGAGATATAGTCTCAATGACATTTAGTGAAAAAGTCTAGAATTGGAATTTGAGATGATGTCATTGACGCTTTGAAAAGCTCTTCAACACATTCCCTTTAAGCACATCATAAATATGCTTTTCTATGCTTCTCGTGACACCTCTGCATTTTATGAACAGTATGCAGCCACAAGGATAATATCCCTGATGAGAGTGTCTAAAGGGCATTATTCTGTCTCATTTATATATGCTTTCTGCAGACATACTTTGAGCCACAGATGTCCATGGCTAGATCTTTTGACTACACGAGAGTGTGAGAAGTGTGATAAATTTCCTGTTAGTCTTTATCAGACCTCAGTGTACCTCGCAAATATAATGACGTTAGTTCTGATACAGGTAATGTCTTTGTCCAGTGCTTTACAGTTCATAAATTTAAATGAGCATAATGAAATGCAGACACATTTAGAATTAATATAATTCCTTGGTAGCATGTTAAAATAATTTTTTTATATAAAGCACTTCCTCTGAAATGAAACAATTGTATAAAGGGTTTTTAATATTATTTTTATATTTTTAATTCTTTACAGTTTGTATTTCCTCTATTTTATGACAAAAATATGTTTCACAAAGAGGAAAGGCGGTTTCTTATTCTGTCAGTTTTTTCTTGGTAAAAGCTACTCTGTCTTCACTTTCTGTTCCCTTGCAATACAAATAAACTTAACATAGAGTATCTAGTTTTATTTAATCAGGTTTAGGGGTATATTACTCTCCTGTCATCAAGGATGTGAGATATGATAGGCATAGTTCAGCCTGAACTACAACTGTAGAGCTTGGACTTCTCCCTGCTCAAACTTTTCCTTCAAATATTAACTCAATGTAGATTTTGTTACACCCTAATAAACATATCACATATATGCAATACAAATATCTAGCCAATCAGTAAGATTATTCTTCTGAATAGAAAATGACATGGTAGCAAGTTTGTGTAGATTTTCCACATTAGTAAAATTGTACTGTAAAAATTAAGGATATTTTAACACATATCCTGAAAACGTGCATTGGTTCTGTACACTGTTGAAGAATGTTTGCACTTCTCAAATATTTTAGCATATCTTTAATGAAAGTATTTTATTACTTCTTTAAACAGAAGAGTTTAACATGTTTTTCATTTGGGTCAGAGTCAAATTGCATGTTGTATGTAAGAAAGAAAAAACAGCCATCAGGAAAAAACAAACCAGAAGTTTATTCCTGATGTAGGTAAATATGTGAAGACTAATATGTAATGACTACTGTGAAAGGTTTGTGACTTAACATTCCCCTGGGGTGAAGATTGAAGTACCTATAGATGATCTGGTCTCTCTAAATGGATGATTTAAGGTAATAGCCTTGCAAAGGCAGGGTCATAGTACACCAGTAAAAGCTGAGGTAATTAGGACGTGGGGGGAGGTGTTCATTAACAAAGACCAAGCTGTACAGATTTCATTGCTTTCCATGAAGACACAGGATACTAATGTGCTTTTTAACAAAATTTCCAGTCACAGTACCTACACCACAGCACACCTATGCAGTCTTGAATAATCTGTAAACTGCTTTACTATGTCAGTGAAATACTTACACGTTTGGGAAAGTTTCTTCTGGTGTGAAGAACTGAAGCAGATGGGACATGAGATAGGACCATAAAAACTTCAGTATTATGTCTGTTCATGAAAATGCTGAATTAGTTTGCTGTTAGTATTCATCGTACTGACTTAATGAGTGATTTACTCTACAGGCCTTTTTTAGTTGTTGTTGCAGAATATTGTATAAAATTTCCTGTGTCAAAGAAGGTAGAATGTGCACTGTCTCTAATGTTTGCTAGGCAGCAATAAAGCATGCCAGCTGTATGCTGAATATTGTCAGTAGGAACTTGGACAATAACATTTTGGAGGTATTTGGTCCCTTCCTGTGAAAAGGTATCAGTTTATTTTCAGGGGACTATTATGTTCACAACGTGTTTATGTGAACAAAAAGAAATAATAATATTTAAGTTATCATTGGCCATGTTTGGTTTAATACTAGATTGCAGTCATGGCTAAAATGTCCTCTGTAGCTAATGGAGTAATGAGTCAGTCTTCCTCTGTAGGAATGAGTTACTGCTTTGTGCTTTTCTCTTTTATTTGTTCTTAGAATCATAGAATCATTGTGGCTGGAAGAGACCTTTAAGATCATCATGTCCAACCGCTAACCCATCACTGCCAGGTCACCACTAAATCATGTCCCTAAGCACCGCATCTATGTGTCTCTTAAATACCTCCAGGGACCTACTACCTCTTGATCTATTGGTTATGGTAGTGATGCTCCTGCTGTTCTGTAATGTTCTGGCAGCAGTTACGAACCTCAACCATAGAGGTTTAAACTCCACTCTATAAAGGCTGTACACAAATTTCAGTTAGGAATCCTTTTTAAGTTTATATGATTTCTTAATTTGTGTGGAGCTTGCAAGAATTCTAATGGGTAGTGCTTACCTCTGCTCTGGTCAGCTGGCAAACTTGCAGAAACATGTACTTGAATTTAAAGAATTTTTAACTTTTTCACAGATAATCCAAACCCATCTTTCAACATCTGTGAACATTTTCTGGGCATATGTTTATTCTGGCAGCATCATATCATGCCTAGCATGGTGACATGGGAGTTGTTTAACCTGGAGAAAAAGAGGTGCAGGGGAGACCTTACAATTCTCTACAACTACCTGAAAGGAGCTCATAGTGAGGTGGCAGTCAGTCTCTTCTCCCAAGTAACAAGTGATATGAGGCCTCACCAGAGTACTGTGTGCAGTTCTGGGCCCCTCGTTTCAAGAAGGATATTGAGGTGCTGGAGTGGGTCCAGAGGAGAGTGACAAGGCTGGTGAAGGGACTGGAGGGAAAGTCTTATGAGAAGAGGCTGAGGGAGATGGGATTCTTCAGCTTAGAGGAGACTCAGGGGAGACCTTATCACTCCCTACAACTACCTGAAGAGGGAGTTGTAGTCAGGTGGGGGTCAGGCTCTTCCCCCAAGCAACTAGTGACAGGATGAGAGGGCATGGCCTGAAGCTGCACCAGGGGAGGTTTAGGTTGGATCTCAGGAAGCACTTCCTGACAGAAAGGGTGATTAGACACTGGAATGGACTGCCCAGGGAGGTGGTGGAGTCACCATACCTGGAGGTGTTTAAGGAAAGGTTGGATGTGGTGGTTAGTGACATGGCCTATATAGATGAGGTGCTCAGGGACATGGTTTAGTGGTGGGATTGGCAGTGTTAGGTTAATGATTGGACTCGATCTTAAAGGTCTTTTCCAACTGAAGTGATTCTATGATGCTGTGAGCTCAGGCAGCTCAGAATTTACCTTTCTCGGAGGCCTCTCCCTGCGATGCAAAGACAGCCTGCCTGGTTGTTGTGTCTGTCCAGCAGGCTCAAGGAAAACCAAGGTTCTGAGCGCTCATCCTTAAAAGGAAAGGGAGTCAACAGTTGCTATTGAAATTGGGCTATGTAATTTAAATTAATTTAGAGTCAAGCAACTCTACTTTTCTTCCACATATCTGTACAAACTTTTTTAAAATGTGGTGTAATATAATTGTGCACACACACCCCCCAACCATTTTAAAGAACGTGGTTTTCTGTCTTTTTCTTTTCTCCTCTATTTGTTCAATTGCAGAGTGGCCTGAATTTGAAGTGTAACAGCTTAGAACTGAAGTCTGAAACTTTCCAAACTCTCTTTGTCCTCTGTTCTGATGCCTTTTCCGTCCCCTCTCTTTTCTCATCTGGCTTTAAAGAATATGTTGGGGACTGTAGGCTAATGCAGAGATTTCAACTGACAGTAGCAAAGCTAACAGTGGATATTTGTGTTTTAAGAATAAGAAATACATTCTTCAAAGTTCTGAAAGTATTGCGAACCAAAATTGAAAGCCAGCTATGTGTGAAAATGTGGTTTATTTTGTACTTTTTCTCTTGCTTTTAACTTACTCTCTTTGGTCTATTTATACTGAAGGAACAATAGGTTGTGGTATCAGTAGCATTAATAGAGTTTTAATAACTAGTTAAGAATCAATGTCTAAATGAACAGCACAGAAGTGTAAATAAGGTTAAAACCTTAAAAGGTTAAAACCATTTTAAAGCAACGGTTATGAAGGGCTGTTCCATCCTTCATTTCATTGCTATGTGTGTAGGATGACCATAGGACTATTGTCATGGTTTAACCCCAGCTGGCAATTGAGTCCCACACAGTCTCTTGATTACTTCCCCCTGGTGGGATGGGGAAGAGAATTAGAAGAGTAAAAGTGCAGAAAACTCATGGGTTGAGATAAAGATAGTGTAGCAGGTGAAGCAAAAGTTGTGCACACAATCAAAGCAAAACAAGAAATTCATTCTCTGCTTCCCATCAGCAGGCAGGTGTTCAGCAAAACAAGGATAGCTTGTAACAGTTACTTGGAAGACATATATCATCCCTCCAAATGTCCCCCCCTTCCTTCCTTCTTCCTCTGGTTTTATATGCTGAGCATGATGTCTGGGAGTCCCTTCTGTGTCCCCTCACAACCTCTTGTGCATCCCCAGCCTACTTGCTGGTAAGGTGGTGTGAGAAGTAGAGAAGGCCTTTTGATTGTGTGTAATCACTGCTCAGCATTGACAAAAACATCCTTGAATTATCACCATTGTTTCCAGCACAAATCCAAAACACACTAGCTGCTATATAGAAAATAACCAAACCCAGCACAACTATCTATATATGTATATGTTGTGCTTTTTTTTTTTTTTGTCTCCACTTCTAAAAGTCTTAAAAGTTCAGAATTGCAAGGCAAATTTTGAAGATAATGGGAAAATGTAAAATCTACCAGGTGAAAGATAATAAGTAACTTAGGAATAAATACAAAAACTTCTCTTCTTGGATTACTCTGGGATGCTGAAAGTGTGTATCAATAAATTTTATTAGTGATTGACAGGTTAAAAGAATTCTGTGAACATTTGACGATTATAGCAAGTTCCCTTAGTAAAGTATGATGCATTCATGATGGGTAAAGTAGTTGGTAGGCTACAGATATAATCCCACATGGAGAAGGCAAGTAAAACAAAACCTCATGGACCTTAATTATGGACAATGTGGGAAAACATGAATAACTGGTTAAATAGATGATGAGGTTTTCTCATTATATCCTCTCATTCTTTAGTGGATCAAGCAATTGACTGTCCTAAAACAAGTTTTATTTATATCTTATCAAAAAATTTTAATTTATTTTTAACCTGTTATACTCAATGAAGACTTCTGTGCTCTGTGGCACTGAGTTCCAAATCTAGATACAAGCTGTGTGGAAACTTAACTTCTGCATGTTTTAAAGCCATTGCCTGGTAACTATATTTGAGTCTTCCTAATGGAAAATAGTGAATAATTATCACCCCTCACATTCTTTCTCCTGTTAGTGACTTAAAATGTTTTTACACCACAGGTCATCCTCTTCGCTTTTCTCTTGTAGAGTTCTGGTACATCATCTTTTGGCAAGTTTATCACAATTGCGCTTGAACTTAATCTTTATCAGAATGGCTTTAAATCTTTTGTTCTCTATTCTTTTTTTTTTTTTTTTTCTTTTTTTTTTTTTAATTTTTTTTAATTTTTTTTTTTTCTTTTTTTCTCCTTCTTAATAAAAAATTGGTATTATTTTAGATGAAAAACAATTAATGTGGTTTTAATTCTTTTGTTCTTTATTCTTTTTTTTTTTTTTTTCTTTTTTTTTTTTTAATTGTTTCTAATATTCTGTTTATCTTTTTGACTCCCACTAAATAGAAAATTGGTATTCATTAGGATGAAAGACAATAACTGTCTTATATTGTAATAGCCAACTAAGATTGTGTCATTATGCGTGTGTATGTATAATTAGGTACACAGAGTGTGTGTACACTTGCTTACAGATATATATGCATATATAAGTATGGAATTTTTAGTCAATTTTTCTGAAGTGCACTTGTTTACATCTATCAATACTGAATTTCACTTGCTGTTTTACAAGCTGATGATTTCCTACTCTTTGTTTCCTTGCTTTTAATCAGTTTATAATTGTTCTATTTTATCCCAAGAGCCATGCTGGAAGCCAAAGTAACAAACACAAGAAGGCAAAGGGTGCTGATCTGTCCTCAGCTCTTCTTTGTCTAATAAAAGCTTGATTTTTTTTTTTTTTTCCCAATTTTACTTTTCTCATGTCACAAACTTTTAAAGCAACTTGAAAGCTTCAGAACAGTTTTGTGTAACGTTGCAACATAGGAGAGCATAGTGCAAACTTATATAACACTATTTTTCTGTGTCGTTGATGTGTAGCTATTGCTACTTAAATGTATAATTTGAATGACACGTGGACAATTAAAATGAAATGTTTAAAAATAAAAGCAAGAGAAAACAAAAGGTTTGGGCACAGTTTCCTCATTAAGAAAAGCTACAAAGTCATTAGCTATTAAAACTTCAGCATTCACTTTGTACTGCAGATAAAACAAAGGAAAATAGGGAGCAGAGCAAAGCTTCATCAGTCAGCCTTCTCTAACTTTTTTACAGAAGCATCAAGAACAGAAAGGAGTGGCAAATTAGCCAGTTGTAAATATCTGTGCCGTTCCATGACACAATTTGAATTCTGATTGAAATTTAAGAATGTATATTTGGTCCCCCTCTGTGTTTTGTCTTTATCAGAAAGGCCTCTTGGTTTTCATGGTACTGAAATGTAAAAGGTGGTTTGTAAGACTACATCAGCAATGCATATGGTCTGTGCCAGATGCTTAAAAATTAGTCACCAGGATTCCTTGATAGAAGTTCAGGTTAAGTACCTGAAGGATAGTTGTCACTGCCAGAAGCTGTTTTGTTTCTTTTCCTGTAGATTTTTTTGTTTGCTCAATCTATAGCAGTGAGGCAGACATAGTGCTGTCAACGTGTTGTGCATGGTGTGTCTTGTTGGATCTATCGAACATTAGGAATATTTAAATTTCATTTTTTCTCTTCAGGTATATTAGGGCCAGCACCCTTGGGCAGCAGAGTCTGGTTGAGCTTGCTGGAGTGCAGGTTACATATGCATCACTCTTGGTGCCCAGGTCATGGCTAATCCACAGAAGCACATGGTGGCTTAGTCATTGCTCCTGGCATGGTGCTCTCCCTTCTCTCTAACTGCATCCAGTCAGAAATGGAAGAAAACTGAGTCATACTTTCCTTTTGTGAGAAGACAGATTGAGATTTCATTCTATGACTGGGTGACCTGTCTGGTAGATGAGGGGAAGGCTGTGGATGTGGTCTGCCTGGATTTCAGCAAAGCCCTTGACACAGTCTCCCACAGCATCCTCCTGGAAAAGCTGTCAGCCCATGGCTTGGACAGGTGTACCCTTCGCTGGGTTAAAAACTGGTTGGACAACCAGGCACAGAGAGTGGTTGTGAATGGTGCCACATCCAGTTGGTGTCCGGTGACCAGTGGTATCTCCCAGGGATCAGTACTGGGCCCAGTCCTGTTCAACATCTTTATTGATGACCTGGATGAGGGGATCGAGTCTACCATTAGTAATTTGCAGATGACACCAAGTTGAGGGCGAATGTCGATCTGCTGGAGCATTGGAAGATGCTGCAGAGGGACCTGGACAGGCTGAGTCAATGGGCTGAGGACAATAATATGAGGTTTAACAAGACTGAGGGCAGGATCCTACACTTTGGCCACAGTAACCCCCTGCAGCCCTACAGACTGGGGGAGGAGTGGCTGGAGAGCAGCCTGGCAGATTGGGACCTGGGAGTGCTGGTTGATAACTGGCTGAACATGAGTCAGCAACGTGCTCAGGTGGCACGGAAGGCCAATGGCATCTTGGTTTGTATTTGGTATAGTGTGGCCAGTAGGAGCAGGAATGTAATTCTGCCCCTGTACTCAGCACTGGCCTCACTTTGACTACTGTGTGAAGTTCTGGGCCCCTCACTTCAAGAAGGATAGTGAGGTTCTGGAGCAGGTCCAGAGGAGAGTGAAGAGGCTGGTGAAGGGACTGGAGGGAGATTCTTATGAGGAGAGGCTGAGGGAGCTGGGGTTGTTCAACTTGGAGAAGAGGGGACTCGGGGAACCTTATCACTCTCTACAACTACCTGAAAGGGAGTTGTAGTCAGGTGGGTCTGGGCTCTTCTCCCAGGCAACTAGTGACAGAATGAGAGGGCATGGCCTGAAGCTGTGCCAGGGGAGGTTTAGGTTGGATCTTAGGAAGCACTTCCTCACAGAAGGGGTGATAGAATACTGGAATGGACTGCCCAGGGAGGCGGTGGAGTTTCCATCCCTGGAGGTGTTTAAGGAAAGGTTGGATGTGGCGCTTAGTGACATGGTCTATATAGATAAGGTGACATGGTCTAGCTGATGTCATGGTGTTGGGTCATAGGTTGTACTTGATGATCTTGGAGGTCTATTCTAGCCTCAGAAATTCTGTAATTCTGTGACAGGTAAATACAGTCTGCTTTAAAACACGATAAATTTCACTAAAATGATCCTCAATAGAAACCTAAGGTGAATAAGCAAATTTCAAAATATTACCCATTAGGGCATGACTAATTTTAAGCTTTGCCTGGAAGTCAAACGTAGTCATTTATATAAATATACTGTCTGCACTTGTCCACATGGCCGTCATACCTGTCAAAGTATATTACCTATTTTCCTAATCCAGACATGGCTGGAATGTGTTAGAATATTAATAGTAGTCCAGGTGACTGCTGAGTTTTGATGGGTTTGGAGGGCAAATGCTGCCTGAGAGAAAGCAGCTGATCAAAGGAAGAGAGGAAAGAGAGCAGTCATGAGGCTGGGAGCTGCATAAGAGCCGGCATCACTACCAAGCCCCAGTGTGCTCTTGGTCGTGTTCCCCATCCTGAAGCTCCCAAGGTGCCCATTCCTGATCCCAGATGCAATCCTCATGGCCTGTAAGATATTAGGCACTTGTGTTTTGCCTTCAAGTTGCTTGACCTTGCTGTGTGATTTATGCTTTAACAAACTAATTTATGTTTTCAACCAGTGTGTACCCATCGTAGGCTTTTTATTTGCCTTAATCCTAGATTGTAATAATAGTACAGAGAGCCAGACTTCAGCTCACATCCGTGCCAAAATCTGTAAAGTTCCCAAGCAGTTAAACTGGGGAAGTCTTACTGGACAATTTTTTATTTTTATATTTTTTAACCACAATGAGATTGGTTTATGGGCTGCAGAAATGGCAAGCACATGTGATTGCTCTTTTTTTCTTTCACATTTGGCCCTTATTTTGCACCATATGCTGATTAGAATCTAATGTGGCTGTTGTTTGAGTGAAGTGGCTATAAAGTGAATGCAAATGTAATGCACTTCCCACAGTTTTGTACACTGTTTCCACCTATATCTCTCAGCACAATTGCATCTTCATTTTTATAGAACTGGTTTTGGTTTGATTTATTTTGTTTGGTTGTGTTCTGGTGTTTGTTGATTGGTTGGGTTTTTTGGTGTGTTGGTATTTTTTGTTTGCTGGTTTGGTTTTTTGGGGGGCGTTTTTGTTTGGTTGTTTTGTTTTTTTGTTGTTGTTTGTGGGGGTTTTTTGTGTGTGTGTTTGGTTGGTTGGTTTATTTTGTTGGTTTCTTACATGCTAAAGCATTGCTGAGCTGGTTCATTGATGATGAGGGTTTTCTCAAGCAGAGAGGGTAAGAGGGCTCTGTGCTACTCAGGGCACAGAAGAGAACTGTCACCCATTTAGTCCAACATGAAGGCATAAATGAGAGTAGGAAAAATATCCTTCATCCTGTGAGGCTCCTTTGGCTTCTGCCCGTTTTCCTCAGTTGCTGATTTCTCTCGTCTTCCAGAAGATTCTCGTTTCTGGGGGCCGCGGGGACTTCCCGAGGCGCTGGCCGCTAGAGGATGCTCCTGGTCCGGAGTTGGAGAGCAGCGTGCTCGGGGCCGGCCATCCTCCTCCCCAGCACAGACCCTAGCCCAGCTCCTTGAGGAGGAGATCGCCTGTCACACATTACCCGCGTAGCCTGGGGTATGTAAAATGCAACTTTGTGCTGAGGAGAGCCGGGATATTTTCCATCGTTTAAATGGAAAATAAATTCTGTCCAATTCGCATGCAAAAAAATGTAAGATGGTAATGACAATAAAAGAAACACATTGTAGGAATTTGAATGTGTTTCTTCTGGTGAAGTTCTTGGGCTTTTTTAGGTCATGCTTTTAATGACATGTTTGCAATGTGCCCCACAGTACTAAGCCCTGCTATGGGTGGTCACACCTTGGTTATTCAGATGTTCAGCTAGCTTTCATTTTTTGTCCATTTTTTTTAGTGATCCAAATCTTATTGCATAAATGAGACTTCTGTTTTATTCTTCAATAAATATAATGGAAAAGGCGTTCTTAATTAAATAGGGGACTATTTAGCACGTATAGTTTTTCACAAAAGGCATGCACATAAAATTAGTTCCAGATTTTAAATATAAAGCAACAAACACTCTCACTCCCCAAGAAAAAAGAAGAAACAAACAACCCAAACCAGCAATGCCTTAAGTAAAAAGCCAAGCATAAAGTTAACAAAAGTTATATATAGAAATATGCTTCTTCTGGTCCTCCATGTCCTGTCCAAAATTCTACTGTAAGTAGTTCTCTTAAGCAAGTTCTCTGCTCTATATAGAGCACAGGATTTCATATAGCAGTAGTGGGGAAAAAAGAATATAGAAAGAGTATTTTTAAGGTAGCAAAGTGTAGGGCTCAAAAGTTAGAGGTCATTTGAGTTCACTTAAGATAGCTCATTTGTTCCTGTGCATTAGAATACAGTCTTTCACTCTGTAATCATATAGTGCCTCTTTCTCACTCCTCATGTCCTCACCTCCTGTGGGATTTCTGTCTTATCCAGACTGCAAGTTAGACCTGCCCAGAGATACATAGACCTGTGCAGTGGAAGAGACTTCATTTCTTGCAATTGGATGGCATGTATTAGATAAATCAAAGGCTACAGGAAAGGAAATATATAGGTGAGAACTTAGATAAATCTCTGAAAAATAGGACTGTAGTCTTGTCTCTGCCACCGATGTTTAGTAGAGTCAGTAAATTTTTCATATCATGTGTGTATTCCCCAGCTTCTGTGTGCTGACTGTGAGATCCTACACTCTGATTAATCAGAAGTGTTGAACACCCACATCTACTCCTGAAGTCACTAGAGAGTTGTTTTGAGTCTACAGAATAATGAATGGTGCTATCTACTGTTCCAGCTCATGTGCCAGATGTCTCAGATTTTGTGTACCTGTATCTCTCTGACTGTAATCTTTTGTCATCTGGAGAAGACAGATGCAGACCTTTTCAAGACTGCAGTAAAAATAATATGTCTGAATCACTTGTATCCTCTAATGATTAGCATCAAATAAATGCCTGGAGAAGGTAAATAAATTTGTCTTCAGAGCAGGTTTTGAACCATGCGTAGGAAGTAAAGTCCACTATAAAGGATTACAGTATGAGCAAAGGAACAAGTGTAAGTACTGCAAAGCAAGCTGCTCTTAAAATGAGCAGTATCTATCATATGCATTAAATAAAGCAACCTTAGTGATAATATATTAAAAGAATGTATCATAAACTGTTTATTAATCAAGCCTAGATAAGCATTTAGGTTGAGCTTAGATTGCTCATTAATTTTTCGATTTCATAACACATATGCACTGGATTCTGTAACCTGACTGAAACCGCATAAGGGGGGGTGTGTGTATGAAGAGTATATAAAAAGGAAGCAATCCTACCCTCAGTACTAGCAGGCTAGCACTTTTTAGTAAGGAAGTTTGTACAGCTCCAGGGAAGATTCTAAAGTGTGGTTTAATTCTGATTTTTTCCTTTTCTATTTTGTTCCTTGAATAATTTGTATAAAAGTGAAAACCACTTCCTGACACAAGGAACAATGAACTTAGCTGTTTAAGAGCAAACACTCATGTAGGAATGGGTCTGTTTTCTCTGGTTGGAGGTTCATGTGCCTTCCTTCTACATTCGCTATTCTTAACATGCTCTCCTCTTTCTTATGAAGAAGAATGATCTTCCTGTATTTCTGTCTTTTATTTCTGCATTTAGCTACATGTAAACAAAACAATTTTATGGCATTTGCTGAGTGAGTTTGCTTCCTGATGCTCAGGAAGTGTCAGACTTGTCGCACATACTCTGCAAAGCCAGATGGGGTGATGAGCTGCGTCTTCCCAGAAAAAAACACATCAGCAAGTAGGCAGTGATACTATGTGGCTAGCTACTCCACCTTTGCCCTTTAACTTTCTATGCAACTTGTATGCAGAATTTTGTGAGCTTGCAGTTGGGCAAATTACTCTCTAAACTATTGAAAAGAGGCTCTGGAAAGTTTACAGATGGTGTCTTGCAGTTGTGATAATCTTAAGAAATCTCCTTTAGATCAGCTAGCAAACTTAGCTGTTTTCTTGCCTCTGCAACTTGTTTCCCTGCTTTTAAGATGTTCAAACACCCAAATTGAGCAAAGTAACCTAGGAAAAAAAATACTGAAGATGTAATTCATAAAACAGATTATTTCACTCCATTTGTAGGTGCTAGAAAGCAAAAGGTGCCTATTTTTGTGTTTGTATTTTGTCCTGGAATATACTTGCGGGATACAGAATACAAGCTTTGATTTTTATCAGCAGCATCTCTTTGTTTAATTATTCAAGTGTGTTTTGTTTTCTTCCAGTATATTTGTAATGGGACTGTGAAAGAAAGGGAACCTCAGAGATACTAATTTTATAATGTGTTCTGGAGTCTGCCTTACAGCTCCTGTTTTTTGCTACGAAAATAAACTGGCATATACCTTCAATCTAAATGAACATAGGGAGATAAATAAAAATGTTAGGAAACTAAATGACCAAGAAGCTTAATTTATATTCTCAAGTGATTTAGGAACCATACTCTAATTTATTGCTCAAACTGTGTTTTTAAAGATGTTTACCTCCTAATTCACTCCCATGTGTTGGGAAACCTTCCCAAGAGGGGTAAAAGAATGGTGGCAGCTGTGGAGGTTATTAAAGTATTGTCATTATTTAAGGTAATTTTCCAACAAATGATAGATTAATTTCTCAAACTTCATCTTGGAATTAGAAAAAAATGCTGGAGGCTTTTGAAATGTCATATCACAGAAGGGAAGAAAAGAAAAAAAAAAAAAAGAAAAGGAGGTTGCAGAGAATAGATTTCTTAAATCAGTTTAGAAAAATTTCCATCAGTACCTAACACTTGGAAAGCTACTAAGGTCAAAGTTACTTTTATTACTTCTGTGTTTTTCTGCAGTGATAGCATCTTGTGATGCTATTGAGCAAGTTACCATGCATTTTCCTGGTCTTTTATGTTTGTTTTTATTTCAGTGTCTTAGAGGATTAATACATCTTTAATAATGTCTTTTTTAATGTGTCTGTTTCTATAAGTAAATGTAGTTGAACAGTCTTAACTCACATCAAGTGAAACTTTTTGTGAAAGAATACAGAAAACTATTTATGGTCTGGGAGGTAGTGATGCAGGAGGGGACCACAGAGCCCTGCTTGAATCCTTGGTGAATATTTCCAGGCTATGTCATCCACTGGTGCTGCTGGCAGGGAAGCCCACACTGCCGCAGGCACCAAATTCCTGTATCCACATCAGACTCTGCATGCCATGCCCTGACAGTTTTTCTGGTCTGAAGTGTCCCTAGTCTTTTTCTGAAATCTAGTTTTTCTGTGGGTTCAAACACAGCCACCACCATCTTACGTCTTGCAGTCCATAACGCCGTCAAGTGTTAGTGCTGGTGTTGTACAAATGAGTTGTTGGGGAGTTCAGTCAAAGGGATTTCAAAAAAATGGGAGGATGGCTCCATTCTGTTGGTGGATGGGCAATGTGCCCCTCTGTCCAGCAGATCAAAACAAGACAGACTACTAAACCGGACAAACTGACAAAACAACAGTGTTCACTGCTGTTCATGCAGCAGTAGTGGCTGGTCTGGCAGAGGCAAGCAACTACTCCTGGGGGTAGATGCCTGTCTGGGGGACTGGGAGCAGCAGCTCATCATGGTGATGCCTGCTGATAGGCAGTGGTGACAGTGGGAACACTGTTTCCCCATTTTTTTTCTTGGTTAATTTAAGTGAAAAGTTGTTGGTCAGAATAGTTCTGTTGGTAATTTACGATGTGACGTGCAACCAAATATGCACTTCAGCCATTTTTCATGCGCTTTGCTAACGATGGGTCACACAGTTTCACTGGAAGGTTTCAAAGATTAAAGCCATCAGAAAAGGCAGCCCTGGTGACTGATATTCTCTGACCCCATGACCTACCAAAGGCCATAGTGCCACACTAAATAAAGCTGTCTCGAGCTCATCACTTCTGTTGGGCTTTAACACAGATTTTACAAAGATGATCAGACTTGGCTTAAAGACTTTCAGGATATTTCTGCCATGTCCATAAACAGGCATTTTTAATTAACATTTATTCTTTGTGATAAAAATGTTGTTCCTGTAATAGGAATTGGTCCAGCTTCCTCTTCTAACAAATTCTTCTCTCTAAGTAGTTACTTTCCACCTACATACCAGAAGGTACTTGTTGACTGAATTTGTTTCTAATAGATGCAGCTCTCTGGTTTATACATAGAATGTAATCTGGTAGCAAAAAGCCTTTCTTTGTTATGGTATTGTGAAGTCCTTCTGTAAAGTACAAATATCCAAGATCATAGGTGGGTTTCTCTGGTCCATGCAAGTGAAGAGCAGCCCTGCAGTCTGCAGTTCAACATGACAATTGCTGTGTCATCTTTCTGTATAAAAAGTCATTGGAACAGGTCTCCTCAGCTCAGTCTTCAAGAAACATGAATAATAGAGAGAATCCTTTTGATTTTCATTCTTTGTTGTCTGATACATTACTGTAGGCATTTGAACCTGGGCAAAGTAGATGTAAAATGCTGGGATAGCAGCGTGAGTCATCAGCAAAGTGGCCGTCTTAGACGGCACAAAGTGCATGTGGCCTGCACTGCAGAAAACTGTTGGGTTTTTTTACTAGCTTAACTGACTTCACTCTTCAGTATAAAGCTTTACTGTACAGCTGTTCTCCAGTAGGAGATCCACTATATTATGACTCTTAATACAATATACCATATGTATTTAGCCCTGAAGATTGCACTTCTTGTCACATTAGTTTTTTTTTTAATTTACTGTGTTTCTTGCTGCTAGCTTATTTGAAACTCAGTGGAGCCCTGTGGGGATGTCTCAGTCTCCTGTTTCCTATCTCCTTTGAGCTATTGCCTTACAATCATCTGTCAAAGATGAACAGGAGTCAAAGAAATGGGGCACCTCAAGCGGCTGACACTGCTGAGCAGATATCCTTCTATTTTTGCTGAGTGTTTACATACCCCCAGACTACAGATATGTTTGAGCTGGATAAGATACACAGAACATTTGTAACACCTTCATCTTATAGTAACAGCGGCCCTGATTGCATATGAAAGTTACACAGTTTTAGCAACTACTGTGACCTGTAAATACAGTTCCTTTGCCATGGATACAGTCATGATATTGCCTTGTACCAGACGTAGTTGCATGCACACTGCAATTGTACTCAATTAATGTAGTTAAAAAAAAAAAAAAATTGTTACACCACTTGCAAATTGGCTAAAGCAGTGAAGTTCTTGAAAAAAATCAGACTGAGATGGAGGAGCTTTGTTCATGATGTCTCCATCTGCTAAAGTCTCCATGCTGCACATGTTCTCTGCATCCCATTTCCATTCCACAGCAGCATTAAGAATGAGAATGTAGGGAAAAGAAACCATCACAGGGTGGTTATCCCAGTGGTAGTAACTGACACTGGAATAAATTACTTAGGATCTCTAATAAGTATTTGGCAGAAGTTTAGCTAGTAAAATTGATGATTGCAGCTTAAAGAATATATACATTGTTGTACTACAGAACACACTGTATGGAGCTAACACCAGTGAATGCTTAACTACTGCAGGTATCCTATGGCCTAAATGAATTTGTACTTTTCAAATAAGACTCACCCACTCTTTTTTCTTACAGTTTTGTAGAAGTGGGTTTGTTACAATGGAGTGTAGATGGCATTATACTTCTGTGGCTAATTCTTCATGGACTCCCTGGTTCTAAATGCAGTATTTTATTGGAATATGCAGTTAAACCTATTTCTTCCATGATCCATTTCACTTAGCAACAGAAATGTAAGCTACAGCCTCTGGCCCTAATGAAATCATTTAAATGCAGTCTACATAGCAAAAGGTTGAGGGGGCAAGGCAGAGTTTAATTTCCCAATAACACTTTATGGGAGTCTTTGTAAAAGTACTTGCTTCTGGAGTTTTCTAAAGCCCTTTTTTCTGAAACTGTAGTCAGTTTGCAGCCTAGAAGTTGCTATATTAAAATCACCCACATGAGAGAGGTTGGAGGGCAGTGGCATACAGGAACTTCCTGCTCAATTGCAAATCTAAATTGGGCCTTAGTCGATCTCTTACAAAGTTGTCAACATCCAATGACGTATATGAAATGAGTTGGTAGCATCAGTCCAGTTCTTAGAGAGGTGTGCACATCAGAAGAGCAATCAGCTGGCACTAATTGGCACGCTGGCTAGCAGCCTCGGCAGACAGCCAAAGGCTGTAGAGGAAGGGAGACTGAAGTGCTCTCTCAACCTTAAAGATGGTCCCTCTGGGTTGGAGTTTAGGGTGTGTTTAAAATGCCACAGGGCATTTTAAACTCTGAAATCACTTCAGCTTTCCTTCTGACATAAACATGAAGAGAACATTCACTAAGCAATAACCTGATATTCTGGGGTGTCAGATGACAAAAAACCACTCCAGTAGGAGGATTGCACTGAAAAAGGGAAAAAGAGGGAATGGATATTCTTAATAACAAAACTTTCTCGTGTCCATGCTTATCATGCGTAAGTACCTTTGCTCTGCCAGTTTTTTCACCTGTTGGGCTCAGAAAGGGTATAAATTATTGCTGCTTAATTGTTAAAAATGTATTATTTTGTGAATAATTTTCTGAAGGTCTGTTCATTATAAAAGCATAGTAACACGTGGTCTTCCTACACTTGGAAGTGTTCCCAGACCATAATAATTTCAGAAAGTTTATTATGGGTTATTATCTTCCCAAAAGACTTGCATTTAAGAAGCTTATTTCATAGAATCATAGAATAGTAGGGGTTGGAAGGGACCTCTGGAGATCACTGAGTCCAACCCCCCTGCCAGCACAGGAACACCCAGGGCAGGCCACACAGGAGCAGATCCAGGCAGGTCTTGAAAGGCTCTAGAGAATGAGACTCCACAACCTCGCCGGGCAGCCTGTTCCAGTGCTCTGTCACTCTCATAGTGAAGAAGTTTTTCCTCATGTTGAGGTGAAACATTTCTTGTTTTGTTGTTCTGTTTGCAGTTTCAGTCATTCAGTGTGGAAATAATATAATGAATTTGAGCCCATCAGCCCATTCAGCATGAATAGGGCTAGTCAAGTAGCACTAAATTAAGAAATGAGTAATGCACCTACCTAGTATTTTAAGCCAGGCAGTCAAAGATGATAAAATATGTTGTCCAAATTAGAAGTTGAGCAAATTTTCTTTGCCTCCACTTACCCTTGAACATATGAATGAATAATGAGCAGCAGTGACAAATGTTTGGTTGCCTGTGGTTTTCTGCTATGCAGAAAAAATAGGTTCATTTGATGGAGGTTAGTCTTTTTCACAAAATACTTGGTTTCTTCACAGAGGAGTTTTTCCTCCAGCTAGATTGTCCTTACTGATGAAGATGAGATGAAGGCCCTGAAAGAAAAAAAAAAAAAAAAAAAAGAAAAAAAAAAAGGAAAAAAACCTAAAGAAACCAGGATCACAGCTGTAACTGAAATGTTGCAGTTCTGAAGTAACACCCTTTCCTAGTCATACAACAGCCTCCGTGCTCTCTCACTGGATGATGTGGTGCACATTTATCTGACAGGCTAAAATTGGAACAGCACAGAAAGTAAGATGGTATTTGCATGCTTTAGCCTGGGATCATCAGCTGCTGAAAAAAATCAGGGAGTTTGGAGATAGACTCTGCTCTCAACATTGCTACGGCCCAATGCAAAAACTCACTCCGAGTAACGCTCTATGCTTGTGTTTTAATGGTTTGCAGAGAAACACCGTGGTGCCCTAAATGTATATAGTGTTACCATTTGCAAATTCCCACCTGTCATTTGTGTTTCCGGAAATAGTATCCCTCACTGCAGTCTGGACATTGCCCCAGGTGGTGTCTGACTCTTAACCCAAATCAAACAGTAATTGTTCAGACACTGTCTGGCTCCCATGCAGTGGATGGGGAAAGCACAACAGCCTTCTAAGTTACTTCTTACTAAGCTCAGGCAAGGATTTCCCCCAGGAAGTCTTCAGCTTGCTTTCCTCATAGGCCTTCAGGGTAAGCTTCTAAAGGTGCAGTCCTCATTGCCCTCCCCACTGCAGTAGTGTCTAGCACATTTGATGACCAGACTGCACATTGTGAAAGGGTGTGATGTAAGGGCACTGCAAAGAGGAAAAACATTTCATTTTTCCTTAGTAATGTAACTTAACCTAAGAGTGGCCAGACTACAATTCTGAAGCTGTAAATGGTTTGCCAGCAGTTTAAATCTTGCTCTTGACACCATTGGCAGGTTTCAGCTATTGCAGGGTAACTTGGCTGCTGAAACAAAAACCCCAGTAAGTTCCTCTGAGGCTGCCATCAGAGTGGCTGCAGGTCCCAGCTGTACACTTGCCTCATTTCACTGTGCACCAACATTCCTGAAAGTTGTGATCATACCTTGCTCACAAGCTGCCCATGGAGTTCCCTGTCCCATCAGTTCCTTAAGGCATGGGGCATGCAATCAGCCTGGCTTGCAGCATCAGGAATTCTCCTCAAAAGGTATTAAACCGTAACTGTTAAAACACTGATAATTCCTTGAGAGTTGCTGGCTTAAACCTGCTAAAACCCCATCCTTAGGACTGCAGCTTCTGATACTGCAAGAGGTGACAGCCTCTGTGATTATAAAATCAGAGAGGTTCTAGCTTGGATGCAAAGAAAATACTGAAAATATGATGCAGAACTTGAAGGTGTATGCAGACAGCAACAAGCACTCCAGGCAGCATGGGCTGTCCTGCTTGACTTAACCAAAATGTATCACTGCCTTCCAAGCTCAGGATGTAGTATGGGGTTTATGCCCAAGACCCCCATTTATGTGACCCAGACTGAACCTATTTATATTTGGCCTTTTAGCCCGAACTTGCACTGTCATCAACTTTGGACCTAATGAAAATAGCAAGATGTATTGTGGGCCTGAGGAACAACCAGTGTCTTCTGTGAAAGGGGCAGAGAAGTAGCTGCCCTTTAAAAAATAAATAAATGGTACAGTTTTATAAAAAACAAAGAATAATAATGTTTTAATATTA
>JANHGN010004389.1:46907-73590 GCA_024605025.1 Megaceryle maxima
GTTTTTTTTGTTTTTTTTTTGTTTTTTTTTTTTCATTCTTTCCTTGATCTGCATAACAGTCTACAATTCATGGTGTTTCTATGCTCACAGGAAATAACATAAAAGCATAGTAATGACACATGGTCATGTCTTTCTTGCAATGGATCTCCAGCATGGAACTTGGTCTACTTTTTCTACATTCTACACAAAAGAACCCTCAATGGCACTGTTTTGTGCTCTGATTATTACTGATCTTGCTTTGATGGTTCCCCCACTTAGCTTTTTGTTGTATGGAACCTTCCTTTTCTTACAATGTCCGTTCATATTTTCAAATGTTTTTATAGATTAATTTTTTAACCAACTTATCATGGACTTTTCAATACTGTGGAACATGCCCTTCCATTTCTAACACAGAGGGATGTTTTGGTGTAACTGCAGAAATCACTGAAACTTATCTTTGAGTCTGTGTTAGATCCTTTCTGAGGATGGGTTTGGCTTGATTTTTTGGTTGTTGCAAATGGTTTTTTTTAGGTAAAATACAGACTACTTCTGCAAAACACCTACTTCGCACTTAATAACCATTTCTTATTTGAGAACTTTCTGATGTTTACAGCCATACATAAAAAGAAAACTGAAAGGTTTTTACTAGTTACTTTGTAAAACCTATGTGATAATGGAGTCCATGTTTGAAACAGCTTATACTCTAGACAAAGATTTAATAGATCAGGAACTGGGGTACAGAAAGATTAAATAGTTTCATTGAGGATTAAGGAGATCTGGAGTGAGCTCTGTTTAAATCTTGAGCATGTTTCAAGACTTTCTGTCTTTCTTACAAGTGTAGGTCATTGTAGCTTCATGTACTAGGATAGGAAACATTTATAAAAGGAGAAGTCCAAGTTCTCATTATCTTGGGGAGATGGGGAGAAACCTCTGTAACGATTGTCACTGTTATATTATTCCTTCTTTTGGTATGTTCTGTCTCTCTCCTGTCTGTTTTGATCAGTGGTATCTAGGCATGTGGAATATGCCTGAACTAACCCCACCGAACAGTCCCATCCCTTTCTTCATAGACAGAGGAGGGACTGCAGACAGACTGGCCAGATGGGAAGGTTGCCTTGCCTGCCCACACGCCATCCAAAAAACCCCTGTACCTTATCCTTGTGCCGTAGTGGGTGCTGAAGCAGTTTCCAGTATGCCTGACTGCTACCGGGTGGAGTCAGGGATGCCTTAGGAGGGCACGGATGTGTTACCAGTTTCCACAGGTACCACAAGGCACAGAAGGAGAGAAGTCAAGGACTTCCAGCTGTGGTGTCTAACCTTGCTCATGCCTTGAGGGGAGAAAAGGACATGCCTGCTGTGTATCTATAGCCAGAAATGGCATGAGTCATTTGTGAAGTTGATGATGTTTGTGGTGGTGTCTCTTAAGCTGGAAAACTGATTTCCTTGTCGCTGAGTGTGGAGTTGAGAGTCCCAAACTGCTGCTAATTGACAAGCTGTATGGACAAGGTATGCTTTTGCACGCACTTGAACACAACAGTGATGAAAATATTTTAAAGAATTAGTAGCAATTAAAGAAATAATAAGTGTAATGACTAATCTATTAGTAAATATTGGTTTCTTATTATTTTTTCTGTAGTAGTGTGCTTGATAAATATCAGGCGATAAAATATATCTGTTTGTGGTGGTTTTGTCTTCTTTCTATTTTTTTTGGTTAGCTCATGATTTTATTTAATGGAAGAGTCACTTCTCACATATTGGCTTGACAATTTACAAGCATTTGTTTGTGCTGAATTAAGCACATTTCTAAACTTTGTGTGTTGCTGCTGACAGTTTGGGGATTGATTTTTATCCCTAGAGAGATGCCTTTTTGTCTTTAAGGCAAATTGAAGTTGACTGCTGGAGCATTCCCTGGTAAGAGGGAGAATCTACTTTAGGGATATTTTTCTACTGAGAATTCATTTTTAACTGAAAGCTTCAGCAAGGTCATGTTTTTTATGACACCAAAAAAAAAAAAAAAAAAAAAAAAAGTTCACAGACAAAGAACTAGCATTAACTTTAGTGAAAATAAATAGGAGCAAATACTACCAAGCTTTTTTTCCCTGTAGCTCTCTGTCAGGGAAGTATGCCTAGACATGCAGGAGGTAACAATTGTCCAGTTTTATTCTGAAAGCACATTAAATGCTGGTGTTGGCAACAGCAGAAAAAGGTTTTACCCATTGATGTTTGTTCATGTATGCTGAGAGTTTAAAATTTCTGTAACATCTTTTAGGACTTCCAGATTCTTTCAAGAACAGATTCACTACTTATTCACATTGGCAATATGGGGTGCATTTTGCAGATATGAAAGGGTTAACGTAATGAGCTGTGTGTGAGGATGCAGGATCTTCACCAAACAGGTGCTTTAGGAAGTCTTCATTAACATGGAGTAGAGCTAGAAGCTCTCTTTTATACAGCAGGCTCTGTGTCTAGACATGAAGTGCTGGAGTTACTTTCTAAACTTTCTCCAACATCTATCCACCTATCCCTCTCTCCCTTCCCCCCAATCAGCCTAACACAGCTTTTAGATACAAGGATTATATTTTTGCTATATTGACAGGGATGCTGGGATTAATTTATGTATCTCTCCTTTCAAGGTCTTTTTTTCACTACATTTGTTTTATATGAATATATTTTACAAATATGAGTACTGATAAAGTAAAATAATGTTTATGAATATATCTGGTCTCTTATGTGGTCAAAATGGATGTTACCTCACACCTGAACAACAAAGGTGAATCCAACCCTCCCAGTCAATGGGCAAGTCTAGTGAGGTTATCTTTGTGGTGAGATACTTCATTCAAGTCTCTTTTAATGCATGTTTCTGGAATAACTGCATTCTCTTTAATCTCTGTCTTTGTATTCACTTGTACTTCTGAGACCCAAGTGACTTAGGAAAAAAAACCAAAAAACAACCCTAGTCCTTCAATAAAGTACCACACAACATACTCAAATCCACTTGTTTTAATTTCCTGGAAATCACGCAGATGAAACAGGTTTTTCACCACAATTAACAAAACAAGCTGTAAGAACCAGTTTCCTTAAAAAAGTCTCTTATCTTGCTGGTTATAAAGTCTTTCTCAAAGAAGTTGTAGGTCTCTGCAGTCTTCCTTTAGACATTCTTTGGGATCTTCTTTTTTTTTTTTTCACACATTTGAGTCCTAAAGATTTTAATTACCTCCACATGTTTATGGACACCTGTCTATCAATTACCAGAATTTTTCATTTGCCTCTTGATTTCCACTCTTAGACTCCTCCTGTAACACTTGTGACAGTTTTAGTAGTTACCACACTAAGATATTTGCAAAATCCATGAAACAAAGCTTATAATATTTATTGTACTGAAAAATAAATAAGTAAAAAAAGCACCCCTAAACTTGTTCAAGTGCCTTGTATATGCAAAAAAAGCTCAACTTGAATGGTGACTAAGATGGGGTAGATGAGGGATGAGAGGAAGCAGGGACTGACATTGCTGGGTTGCACCCAGTGAGCAACATCCCAGATCTACCACCCTACCAGATCCAGAGGGATCTACAAGAGGTAGTCCAAACAATGAAGAACTCACACTTGTGACAGGACTAGAGGGAATGGATGCAAGCTGTGCCAGGGGAGGTTTAGGCTGGATATTAGGAAACATTTCTCCACTGAAAGGGTTATTGAATATTGGAATGGTCTTCCCAGGGCAGTGGTGGAGTTGCCATCCCTGAAGGCATTTAAATAGCGTGTGGACCTGGTGCTTAGGGATGTGGTTTAGTGGTGAGCTTGTACTGTTGGGTTGAAGGTTGGACTAGATGATTTTGAAGGTCTTTTCCAACCAAAGACATTCTGTGATTTCCTGCCATATTCTCAATTCCACAGTTTTGTTAACTAATTTTTAAAATTTTTACTCTAATTCACCTTGAAGCTTGGATTTTATTCTTGAAAGGAAGTTATGCTTAAATTAGATCATAGAGTTTACTAATAGTATGAAAGTCCAAGTAATCCTGTTGACTCACTTTCTCCTACTTTTTGCTGCAGCTGAGCCAGTTAGCTGTTGATTTTTGTGAACTATACATTTTCTGCCTTAATCAAGCTTGTTTCTGTTTTGTCCTTTTGCCTGAATACTTCTGATGTTTAGAATTAACTTTGTTCTCAGTCCTTTTCCATTTTGCGTACAATTATGCACTTAATTAGAGGTAATTGTTTCCTTCTTCCTACAGCATCAGCCAAGTAAGGAGACCTCAGCTACGTTTGCTTGTATGGGTGGGGCTCCAGCCTAGGAAAAGTGTACCAAAGAGTTTGGTCATTTAGTATTTCTCTCTAGCTCTTTCATTGTTCTGTAGCTGTACCTAATGTGGCTTAGATGTCTCTCCCCTCTTCACTAAGCTGTGGAAATCATGGAAACCTGTCTATTCTGAGTGGTCAAGGAATGGTAGCGTGAATGTTATAATACTGTGACAAACATTGTCAATTAGGATTGAATTTATTTTTTTTCCCAACAAGGCTTTCATATTTATTAGCTTTGTATCATGTTCTCTCTTGGCTTTTATTTGTAATTAAGAATAAATGCATCATTTTAGTGATTTTAATGCATTTTTTTTCTTCAAAATTCAGAGTACCAGAAATGAATTTTTATATATTATCTGGGACTTAGACAAGATATTTAACTGGGTCTAATCATGCCAGAATGCAGATTTCCATTAATTGAGTTTGTAATTGTGGAGCAGGAAGGAGAACAATTTATAGAGGCAGGGGTAGGAGGAGAACTTTAAGTCGCTGTGCATGGCGAATGAGATGCACAGCTTCCATTATCAATAGGAGCTGCATGTCTAATCCACCAGACTCAGTACTGAAGAAAATGTACCCTGGGATGTCAGGTGTTAAGGGGAAGAGTGGGCCTCTCACGTTCTTTGCACTTACAAGCCGGCTGTAACCTTTTGACTCTCTCCCTTTCTCTTCTTGAGTTTTGTTTCCTGAAAGGAAAAGGGGGTGGGGGAAGGCAGGGGAAGAAGGCTTACAGAGTGGAAGATCTGTTTCAAAGTACTGTAGTGTACTTGCAAGCTTTTCCTTTTTTTTTTTTTTTTTTTCTGGAATTACTTTTGTTTTGATTTCTTAAAGAAGCAGTTGCTTTTAATGTAGAGTGTTTTGAGCATTCCTTAAGACATGAATGTCTGAGTGTACCACTATCAACACTGTAAACTTTATACAGTCTACCTCAAATGTTTTGCACATAGGTGTTTTAATTTCCTAGCTAAGATGAATATAATTTCATTTAAAGCCTAACAGAGGAGGAGAGCTAGTTCTGTGAATCAATGTTACAGATACTACTTTTTATATCGACCAGCATTATGCAGAAAAACAGCCCTCCAAATAACAAGAAATACCTTTTATTCTCAAAGAATCCCCTGATGTTGCATGATCAAATATTGATCACATTGAACTTGAGTGTATTCCAGGCCTGAATATCTGCCCATGTGAAGAAAAAGTCTGTATAATGATTGCACGTTTCATCTTCTTGCTACCTCTGAATTAGTAGATGTTAAAATAGTTCAGGGAGGATGACTGCACAGTAGGTGAGCATTTACTTGTTAGAATGGAAGAACATGTGACAGGTATAAGGAGGGGGGGGAAAAAAAAGGTAACTAATTAAGGTAGGCCTCTCCAAAAGTCATGAATTTTGAGGAGAAAGGAGGATATATGTGAAAATTTATGTAATGATTCCTTGAACTAGTCTGTTCTGGACTGATCCTTATTAGAATGCAAAACTTGAAACACTAAGGTGGTGTTTACTTTCATTAATTAAAAATCTTGCTCATAGGAGAGCACCATAAAAATGCTAAAGGAGTTTTACATATTTCTGGCTACCACCTTTGATTTGAGGACCATGTCCCTCTTGAAGCTTTGTATCTTTCTTCATTAGAGATTATTTTGAAGGGGCTCACATTGCCTTTGCTTGGCTGAAATGTGGCAATGATGGAGTGGAGCCAATGGAGGGGTAATTTTACAGCCAGCAATCAGGAAAAGGAAAAGCCCTTAGCCAGAGGAATCAACAGTGCCAGGAGGAGCCATTATTCTATTATTATTTCCAGTGTGGAAGCATTGTTTTAAGTCACATTGAAAACATCCTTTAAATGTCTTTGTGACTAGTGTCGTAAATTTTCCATATCGACCTTTCCAAACGAAAGGTGTGTGCATCTCTATTGTATATCCAAATGGCATGCTTGGAGTGTGTCTTGCTTTAGAAATTGTAGGTTAAAGGGAAACCTGAAATTAACAGTAATTCCTCTGACTTTGCCTTGAAGTTCATGAAGATTGGCCAAACATGGGGTGAGTTCTCCATTTCTGAACACCTGCTGGGAACAACACTCTCGACAGCCTGTCTCCAAGCAGGCACTGTCTTCCCATTTTATTTCTACTCTTAGGCACCCCAACCCCTTGTGATTTAAGGATGCAACTGTGTAACCTTTCCAGGAACCTTACATTTAGATGGGTAAAGGAGAGAGAATGAAGTGTGTATCAGTATTCATGTGCATGGATTTGCATTTATCCCCTGGAGATTATGTGCATGTTGAAGCCCATAGTGGATGTGAATGGTGTTTCAGGAGATTTGATGTAGGTAGTTACCCTGTTTGCAGTTACTCAGAAGTCCTGTGGCAGTAAATATTTTATACTCAATACTGCTTTAATTCTGTTTTGTAGAGCATGTGTCATGAAACAGTATTGAAGGGATACATATATTGAATATTATTATCACTTTTTTATTGACAGACTTTGGAGAGGCCAAGGCCTTACATCTGTGAGGCAAGTGATATTTGGCATAAATGCAAAAGATGAAACAGTGTCTCCCAAATCATTTGAGCAGTCTGGGAGATGAATGGGAACAGAACCCAAATATCCTAAATCCCAGTCCTGCATCTTAATACTAAGCCCATTTTTCATTCAAAATTGAAGTTTCCATGAGTATTATTTCTACTGCCAGGGCTTTCCAAGGATTTAAATGTGACCTAATTTATTAAATGCTGTCTTACGTGCAAGGCAGAAGCAAAATCTTTACCCCAGGGCACTTACTCAGTGGCCCTGATCCTGCAATCTGATCTCTGGAATGAAAGTCTGAACTAACACAAGCCATGCTGTCTGTTCAGAGACTTTGACTAGGAGTTTAATGGAGAAAAGACATGTAGATTGCAGGTTGTCTACAACATCCTCAATGAACTTCAATACATTACTGCTACTATCCTATATTATTGTGCATTTCCCTGTGTTCTCTATGAGCTTTTGTGTAGCTGGTGTTCAGTACCTTAAGCAGAGAGTGGAGTTTGGTCCGAACTGGTTTTTTTCCAACTATGTATAAACCCGAATCTGTGGCACTACTTAAAGATGCTTTGCGATGCACCTTGAGATTAAAGTGCATCGCCCCTGCAGTGCATTGATCTTGTCTAGCCCAGAAAGGGGTTGTCATAGATCTGCTTTTGAAATCAGGACTCCCTCATGGGTTTTTCCAAGGCATCATCTCCATGTCATTGGGTTGGCAGGATATGAAGCTGAGGGTCTTTTTGAAGTTTTCCTTCACACCAAGGGGTGTATACTTGTCATGTGGGAATTGCGGTTACATCCTTTTCTCCCTGTGTCTTCAATGCAGGATAATTTACTGAAGTGTTTAAATATTCCAGACCTTTTTTACAAGTAAATTGTTTGATTTGTTATGTTTGAGTATTAAAACGAAGAATGGAATCCGAATCCTCAGAGTTAATTTCTTGCACAGGACTGAAATACATGGGATGAACTTCATGAATTAATTAAACAGTCCTATAAACATCTACTCCTTTGCAGCTCCAGACAATAGCCTTATTTTAGGAAACATGATCATGTGCTCTGTCAAATATCACTCACGCTGGTATTACTTCAGTTTTTGTGTAATTGTCAAGCAAATATCACTTTAAAGTCTGCTTATGTATCTCACATTTCAATCTCTTTTTTTTTTTTTAAGTATAAAAGTTTCCTGCATCAAATGATTTGTTATTGGAAAAGCAAAGTAACATTTCTTTACTCAAAACTCTTCCTGCAAAACTGTGGTACGTGGAAAATATTTTCCAGCTTTCAGAGTTTATTTGATTTTTGAACACTTTTGGTTATGTAAGTTTTAATAAGTAGCTTTGGTGTACCCCTA
The DNA here is from genome assembly GCA_024605025.1 of Megaceryle maxima. Lineage (NCBI taxonomy): Eukaryota > Metazoa > Chordata > Aves > Coraciiformes > Cerylidae > Megaceryle > Megaceryle maxima. The sequence continues at coordinate 55,069 of JANHGN010004389.1, forward strand.
AAGGCACACCCCACACACTTATGTTGTGTGACCTAGGGTCACAAGTAATGGCTGCAAGCTAATTGATTGAGAAAGGCTTGTCTGACTGGGCCCCTTTGAGTCCTCCCTTTACATTCCTAAATTTCTGTAAAGGAGGCACTGGCAGCTTTGCCTGGTGAGAGGAGGGGTTGGGGGAAAGGGAGGAAGTTTCTCAGTTTCTGATTATGCGCAGAGTTTCCTTGTACTGAGCTTATATGTTCTCCACCCACTACTTAGTAAGAACTCCTTAACAACTTAAAGCTTTATCCCTGTGAGTACCAGAAAAGCGATCTGAGTATTTATTGAGCAGGGAGAACAAACTGATTGCTGGAGGCAGGGAGAAAGCTTATGGAAATGATACTATACCTTCAGCAAAGTGCACAGCTGCATCATACAGAAGCTGAGACTCAAACTGACAGGCAAATAAGCCAGATCGCGGAAGGGGCCTCTGTGTGGCAGCTCTGAGCTACCAAGTGTTGGACAACTAGGGAAAAAGTGCAGTGGAACAGGGCAGAAAATCACACACTAACTTCAGGCAACTGTTGCTTTTTCATGGTGAGTCCGGATTTGAAATGTTGTTTGCAATGTAGCTGGCTTTGTTGCTTCTAAAAACCCTTCCGTTTTACCACAGCAATCCTTTTGTGAAGCTCATTGTGTTACAGATTATTTGTCCGGATGTGCGCTTCAGTTCTGAATGATACAGAAATGTACAGGGGTAGTCCTTTCCTTGCTGCTTGCTCTCTCTTTTGCTTTTGCTTACTTCAGGAGACAGGTCCCGTTTCTAAAAGCGTGCTGCATGGCTTCTGATTTGGAAGGAAATAGTTTTGCAGCTAGCACTTGGTGTGCAGCTGCACAGAGTGAATAAGGGAACATAATTTCTAGGCACAGTTTTCTGCAGTTGGAGCTTTGTGGTACCTCTCCATTGCTCCTTATTTCGCTGGCTTATCTTGAGAATGTATGGCACGGTCACTATGAAAAGAGCTTTGTGTTTGAATTCCTGGTGAGTCGAAGGGTCAGGGCCTATGAGTTATCTGCCTGCCAGCAAGACTCATTGCTGTGTCCCTTTATTTTTCAAGCTGAAATAGAAAAAACATGTGTCCTCATCCTTTTTTTATAAACGTATTTTGAATTCAGGTTTTACGTGCTGTTTGTGTGTGCTTTGTGTTTTTGACAAACTGGGGTTTTGGGGGGGAAGACAGTTTTATTCTATCCGTATTTATTTTATTTGTTCAATCTTTCCTGCAGCTTTTTTGCATTCCTTTGTTGTGGTGTACATAGATTTTTCTTAAAACAATATTCATTGACTCTGATTTCTGCTAAGAAAGAAAGGATTTATACTTGGATACATATTTCAAAAAATACCAGGGAGCTATCTAAATTTTAGGTAAGTTGCAAAATTATGCAGAAGATAAGGGTTTTGTAACTTTTGTCTCACTTAAGGAGGGAAACACAATTCTCTGCATAAGTTATTGAACAGATTGTGTTAGATACACTAGTCACCTAGTGCAGTGGTATTAAATATAAACTGAGCTATAAAGTTATTTCAGTTACTGACTTAGTTTGAAAAAGCTGCTTTATTGCCACAGCAACAGAATTAAGCATTTCATGTTGACAGTAACATTAGAAATATGTTTGCAAAAACTGCTGAGGGGATGAAATTTAGAGCCATAAATCATCAAGGCATGTCAAAATTACTCTGTATGTGATGTTTTAAGATGTCTGTGATTTAGAGGAGAAATGAATCTGGTTTTCCTCCAGCAGAAGCATGATTCTGTACAAAATAATCTTCATTGTATCTTTCTTTAAATAAATAGTTTTCTTTTTAAAAAGGAATAACCAAAGTCAGAGAGTGCAATACAAGTCTCAGAACTACGTAGCGGTTATTTTGAGCTAAATGCTCATTTGATAGAATAGTTCTAATAAGCAACATAAGAAGTTGGTCAGGTGAACTCCACACAGAGAGTATGTTACTACTTGTTTCTTGACCTGTCTTTCTAAGTTTGTATGCTCATCTGAAACTTACAATTAGCAGGATGCCTGTTTTAAAAAGTAAAATGCTTCTTCAGATCTGAGTAGAGCTGACATTGCAATCCCTCTCAAGTGCAGAAGTTCATGTTGTTCACCTATTGTGTCCATTCTTATTTGCCAGTTTGAGTTCTTGAATTTGCCCATCAGTTTAGAAAATTATTTTAAAAAGAAAAGGTAAAGGGGAAGATTCTTCCAAACAAATGCTAACAAATATGGATTTGAAGGCAGTGCTGCAATGCAAGATGATCTAAAGGGACTTCACAGTTCTTGTTTTCTTATTATGAATTGAATTTCTTTCTATTTTGACTTGGGCTAAACTTTAGACTTTCTACAAGAAAATGCTAGGCTGTGTCCTTAGTGAACTTAAGAGTGTGCTTTTCTTTTAAATGTTTCAGGGTTCACTTTGAGGGAAAGAAATGTTACATATGTAACACAAATGTATGATTTTCTCCTTGGCTATGCTGTGATGGATGAGCACTTGAAGTGTTCTTTACACCCTTAAAAAATGAAAGTAAAAGAACCTATGAGGAGGTGGTCTCCTCCCAGCTTTGGTGGCCTAGGCTGCTGGGGGGCTGGCCACCTCCTGGTGGTATCAAGGCTCTTGGTGAGCAGGGAACAGTGGGTGCTCACATGTGGCCACCTCTTCCATAGATACACAAGCAGAGGACCAGCCTTTTCTGTGCTGTAGCATTTACATTGGCAAAATAAGGCACCAGTGTTGTTGTGACACCAGATTAGAGGATTATGAAACATTTCTGCATGCTCTGATGACCAGCCTGATGAAGGAGAAAGGGCTTAATGAGGAGGAGAAGAATTTACTGAGGATTTTATGCCTCTATCTATCACTAAATGAAGAATATCTGCTTCCAGTAGCTGTGTGCTGTGATTCATGGAAACCCCTACAATAATGATGTGATTTATGATAAAATGCAGTGCTCTTACTGACCATCTGAGGACTGACATGATATAATGTGACTGACAGGAATTTAAACAGCAATAGTGTATCTGCAAAGGCTACTATTTTCTCTTAGAGAAAGTCAAAGAATCATGAGCTCAGACTAAAATAATTACACTGGCTTTTACATTCTATCTGACACAAATCAGAGAAAAAAATAGCTTTGAAAACGTTTTTAAAATACAATGCTTTATCACCTTCATTTCTTTGAAAGGTTTGTGTTTAACATCTTTAATGTTTAGTCAAGGAGGAACTAGATTTATTTTGTGAATTACATAGAAAAGTGGGTTTGAAGGTTCACTTCTAGGCTTGCTCTGTTCTGTGTGGAAGGAAAAACTTTACTAGACATGTTCATTTTATTGACGTCTGTACATTACAGAAACAGGTCTCCATGTTACCTATGGATATCTTTACTGTCACTCGAGTAAGGATGGAAATTCAAGACCAACAGTGGATTTTTCTGTCAAAGACAGGAAAACTAGTGTGTGCTGTCATGACAAGGTGATGTCTATACCAAAAGATGAAGGAAGATTGACAAGAACAGCAGAGTTGTAGCACTCATGGTGTCAGTGAATCACAGTGTTGATAAGACACTTTATTAATTAAAAAGAAGAAAAAAAACCCCCTAAACCAAACACCTGTTATATCATAATAATGCTGAAAGAGTTTAAAGAATTTTTTAAAAGAAAGATATTTTTTTTTTTCCATCTTCTCAGCTACAGTTCATTATCATATTTTAAAGGGTTTTTGTGACTGTAATTGCTTGGGCCAAGCAATCAAATTCTTTGCTCTCCAAGCTTCATGTATCGAGGAACCATAGAGCTGTTTAAAACAAAACAACAACAACAACAACAACAAAAAAACAAAAAAACCCAACCAAACAACAACAACAAAAAACAAAAACAAAACAAACAAACAAACAAAAACAAAAAAATAAAAAACCAAAAACAAAACCAAAAAACCCAAAAACCTTGAGAATTGCCAGCATTGGAGTTTTGCAGTTCATTAATTAGTAGAAATGGGAGATGTACACATGCTTGTCCATGAAAAACAAAGAGAGCAGGGACCTGATCTTTGGAATACCCAAGTTAACTTTCAGTTCATTTTTCCTTTCCTTCAACATATTTAAATTATCATCAGAAGACTGTCCCGAAGGGTGATGATGAAGGTGAAAGAAGAATTGATAAAAGTAGAAGCATTTGGCTCATCAAGTGATTTAAGTGATCATAATATGTAGGTAAAAACAAATGTACACAGAACAAGCAGAAGCAGTCAGATACAGGGGTACGAGAGATGGGACCTTAAAGAGCAAAACAGAGGAGATATAAAAGTAGGAGAAACATGTCATGAGAGGAGACCCACCATGTCTTTGACACCCTTGTCTCTGAATTGGAAAGACGTGAATTTGATGGATGGACCACTCGGTGGATAAAGAACTGGCTGGATGGTCATACTCAAAAGGTTGTGGTCAGTGGCTTAATGTCCAAGTGGAGACCAGTAACAAGTGGCTTTCCTCAGGGGTCAGTACTGCGTTTGATGCTGTTTAACATATTCATTGGTGACATGGACAGTGGGAATGAGTGCATCATCAGCAAGTTGCCAGCAACAACCAAGCTATGTGTTGTGGTTGACATGCTGGAAGAGATGCCATCCAGAGGAACATTGACAGGCTTGAAAAATGGGCCCATGTGAACCTCATGAAGTTCAACAAGGCCAAGTGCAAGGTCCTGCACCTGGGACAAGGCAATCCCAAACACAAATACAGGCTGGGCGATGACCTATCGGAGAAGAATGTGGGGGCGTTGGCTGACAAGAAGCAAAACATAATCTGCCAAAGTGTGCCTGTAGTCCAGAAAGCTAATCATATCCTGGGTTGCATCAAAAGAAGAGTGGCCAGCAGGTCAAGGGAGGTGATTCTTCCCCTCGACTCTGCCCTTGTGAGACTCCACCTGGAGTACCGCGTCCAGCTCTGGAGTCCCTGGCATAAGAAAGATATGGACCTGTTGGAGGGAATCCAGAGAAAGGCCATGAAGGTGATCAGGGGACTGGAGCACCTCCCCTATGAGGACAGTCTGAGAGAGTTGGGGCTGTTCCCCCTGGAGAAGTCGCCAAGGAGTCCTTATAGCAGCCCTCCAGTACCTTAAGGTGGCCTATAAGAAAGCTGCAGAGGGACTTTTTGAAAGGGTATGCAGTGATAGGACAAGGGCCAATGGTCTTAAATGGAGAGGGTAAGTTTAGATTAGATAATAGGAAGAATGTCTTTACCGTGAGGGTAGAGGGGCAATGGAACAGCTTGCCCAGAAAGGTTGTGGATGCTGTCTCCCTGGCCCCAGCCAGACCAGGCTGGATTGGGCTTTTCGCAACCTGATCTAGTGGGAGGTGTCCCTGCCGATGGCAGTAGGGTTGGAACTAGATGATCTTTGAGGTCCCTTCCAATTCAAATCATTCTATGATTTTATGATTCTATCTAAAATTTTGTGTCAGTCACTGATATGAGCCTGTGCTTTGGGAATTGTCAACCGATGTGCAGTAAAGCAAGAGGCAAAATACTGAGGAAGAAAGTAAGAAAAACAAAGACAAAAATGCTGTCTTTCTCCTGGTTTGTTCAGAAGCATTTCCACTGCTGACATTCAGTTTCATACCTGAAGTAGTAAGTTCACCAAAGAAAAAAAGGCTATTCCTTCCAAAATTACAGTCACAGAATTTCAGAGAGGGGATGTGTGGGAGAGAAACTATCTTTTCCACCTAGCATCCTCTTCTATTTACTTTGCTCTGTCTAGCATCGAAGGCAGAGGTGAGGACAGATGTCTATCTGTTTTGACAGTTTTCCTGAGCATAGCCTGTTTCTTTTTTAACTCCCAGCAGGATTCTATTAACTTTTTAAAAATTCTTTTAGAACAAATTTGGAAGATCTTCTGGCAATACTGATTCTTGTATCTGGGAAAGATGCAAGATAGTATTTTACTGTTAGTTATGTAATCCTAGTTTATTTAGCAATATGATAGAAGTAGGTAAGAAATACAGCTTCAAGTACTACAAAAAAAACCACATTCTCCCTTTTTTAAGCCACTTTGAGTGCAAGTATTCCATTTATATCACCAACTCTCCACATTGACTCAACCCCAAAAATGTCCCATGGACCATGAATGTCCTGTGGGAGACATGCAGGCCCTTTAATTGGTCCTGTCTTGAATAGTGCATGCTTAATGGTGTTAAATGATAAAATATAAGTTAAAGAGAAGGCTCCACCCTGAAGTACATATCCCATCACTGTTTTCTGTTTTTGAAAAGCAGCACCAGCTAAAGATATCCTTCCAAAAATAGTTGTTTGTGGCAGAGCTGGCTGAATGTAACTCAATGCTCTCTCACTCCCTCTTCTCCCACTTCTTTACATCCCTGGAAGGCTACTCAGAGAAATGGAGCAGAATTGACCCTGGTTAAAAATAATCCTTGAAAAGAAGGTTGTTTTTAACCTGGATTGTTCTGGTTCACCATATAACCTACTGGCATTTTTACTAGATCCTGGGCCATGCAAGCAAAAGAGTAAAGCTGCAGGGAAGGAGACATGTTTAATTCCTTCACTGTTGCCCAAAAATATCTAGGCTATTATGGTCAGGCTAGCAGAAGTGCCTTCAAATAGCTATGTTTCCTAAGGTAACTTGACTGGACAACCAGGGGTTAGGTCTAGTCAGCATGGGTTTATGAAAGGCAGGTCCTGCCTGACAAACCTGATCTCCTTCTATGACAAGATGACCCAACTATTGGATGAGGGAAAAGCTATGGATATTGTCTACCTAGAATTTCAAAAGGCATTTCACACAGTTCCCCATGGAATTCTCATAGAAAAACTGGCTCCTCGTGGCCTGGATGAGCGTACGATCTGCTGGATCAACCACTGTCTGGATGGATGGTCCAAAGAGTGATGGTCAATGGGGTTAAATCCAGCTGGTGGCTGGTCACAAGTGGTGCTCCTCAGGGCTCAGTGTTTGGACCATTTCTGTTTAACATCTTTATTAATGATCTTGATAAGGACATAGAGTCTATCATCAGTAAGTTCGCAGATGATGCCAAGTTAGGTGGGAGAGTTGATCTGCATGAGGATAGGGAGGGTCTACAGAGAGACTTGGATAGATTGTATCTATGGGCCAACGTTAATGTTAGGAGCTTCAACAAGGATAGGTTTAGACTGGACATTAGGGAAAAATTTTTCCCAGAAAGAGTAGTCAGACACTGGAATAGGCTGCCCAGGGAGGTGGCTGAGTCACCATCCCTGGATGTGTTTAAGGGTCGTTTGGATGTGGTGGTGGGGGATATGGTCTAGGGGAGAACTTTGTAGAGTAGGGCTGATGGTTGGACTCCATGATCCCAAGGGTCTTTTCCAACCTGAATAATTCTGTGGTTCTGTGAAAATTATTTTAGGTCTTCATAAATAACTGCAATTCTGGATCTGTAAGCTGGTTTTGGAGTTCAGAGAAACCTACAAATATATTATGGTATAAAGAATCCTTAAATACATTAAGGTATTAAGGAAATGGAACTTTTTAAAGAACTGGATTCATACTTTGGAAGACTCCTCTGCAAGAACAGAAAACTATAAATGTCATCACATTCAAAAGACAGTAGACATCTCTCACTTAAAATTTTAGTTCTTTGATTAAGGTTTCTACTAAGCTGTTCTAGACACACACAAAATATACATGTATGCAGGGTATTTTTCCTTACTGCTACAGAAAGGAGGAGGAAAATGATGTATGAAGAATTTAAAATCATCAGGGAGAAGCACTGATAGAAATGGTAGGTATCATACTACCCGAATACTGCAGTTCAGATTGGTCCATTTGCTTCTCAGCCGGATCTGTAGTAGCTTGCCCTTCCATACATACCATTCCTCAAAATGTTAACTTCCATTATGCCAAACATTTAAATACTTATCATCTGACAAATCTATAGGATTCAGCAATTGCAGGAATAATTTTTTAGTTAACCTGTTATTATTCCCCCCCTTTGTCATCAGTTTTTACAATGCTTTCATTGTAAGCCAGAAGCTACAGAAATATTCATCACAGCTGGCACAGCAATAAAAATCTGGACATTTTTCATGTGGATGTTTGTCTTTGGACCTATTTTCTAGGCATATGGAATAGGAATCACTAACACTCTTGATAGTGGTAATGGAGGAGTGACTATTACTTGAGCATAATACTAAGGGTCATTTGACGTAAAAGAAATGTCTTAAAAAAGGTTAACTACCTTGGCACCATACTTAGCTTGTTCTATTCCATCTAGTACAGTAGGAAATCCACCCGCTGTGTTTAGATATCTTCAGTGTTGAGACTCAAGGTGGTAATCTCAAGGATGAAGCACCTGAGTCTCTCTTCAAGTCAGCTGAAAGGGAGGCAGGGATTTAATTTATGGGAGTTGAATGTTAATGCAAGATTGACTCAGACTACAGAAATTAAATGCTACCCTCCTAAAAGAAGAACACATCTAACTTCATGAGTGAGCATGTATTACTCTTCTACTGCATGAAGGAGAAAGAAGAAAAGAGGATTCAGAAACCATTTTAGGCCAACAAGTCACATCAGTTATCACACAAAGACAATGTAGTGAGTGCAGCACTGTAAAGAGATAGCCAAGTTAATTTTAAGCTGGCTGGTCAAGTATCAGAACTTTTTATTAGAAGGTTATCCATGGCAGCAAGGAACTGAATATTAATCAGCTCACCTGATGAAAGTCAATTTCTCCATATCAAACTCTTGCATTGCCAATTTTCGTATAAATAAAGATAGTCCAAGTATTGATAACACCCATTTATTATTTCTAAATAATTTCAACAACAGTTTTTTGAGATGGTAATGCATCTTCACAGTGACAACTCCTACACATTCTCTCTCATTAAAAAAAAAAACAAAACATGCAGATTAGTCCAGACTTGAAATGCTCCCTCAAATTAGGAGGTATCAATTGCTGCAAATCAAGAAGCATTTGAAACACATTTCTAAGAAAATCAGATTATTCAGTCTTTCAAGTTGCAAATCACATTTTTGAAGGAATTGTTCTGAAATTTCTTAGATGATATTTGCATATACTCAACCTCCTTATTTATTTATTTATTTTTTAAATTTCTGATTGATTCCTGGTGATAGAATAATTTAGTTTATCGTATCAGTATCAGATGATTTTTTTTTTTAATCTAAGAGAACTCAGAACCATTTGCACATGAAGCGATATAATTTTTTTTTTTCCTAGCTCTACAGCACAACTAAATCCGAACTTTCTCTGAAAGAATAGTCAAGTTGTAGTTCTATGGCATTAAGCATACTTACACTAAGGCAAGAACTGAGACAGTGCTATTGAACACAAATTATATTATAAAAAAAAATTACAATCTCATGAATCACCCATTACCAATAACTGGAAAATAAAGTTTTAAGAAATATACAACTTTTTAAAGATCTTCTTCTGAGATTCCTTCTGTGTACCAGTATGATTGCAGTTTTCCTTGTGCAGTTCAAACTGAGCACACGACTACTGCTTAATATTCTAATACAGGTCGTTTAACTCCCTCAGATTTTTGCAAGTGCTGAGTACCTGCCATTCCTCTGAAATGTAAACTTTTGAGATGTGGGATTTCTAAAGAGTGACTCTGTGACATTGGATACAAATCTTGCTATAGGCTGTAGACACATAGTGGTAGAAACAAGGTAGCACTTGTTTCTAAAACACTAAATCCTAAAATAGAGCAGAGTAGAGAGGGAGTAGAGACATCCTAGTGAATCAAGCTGCCTGGAGATGCTCTCAGAGTACTGTGGATCAGATGTGAATACTTGCAGCATCCAACAGGTCTCATGCTTACTGAAATGAAACCTGCCCAGTTCCACAGCTCTTCCAAAAAGTTAGCTTCCACTATGAGGTACTTGCTGTCAAATTAGTTGCCACTTGAGGAATCAAATTATATATATGCCTCAAAATCTATATTTAAACTCTTGCTGCTACATAATCAGACTATTAACACCATGCACTCACACCTTCTTTGAGATCTGGGACAATTCCACAATTACTACACTTTGGCTGGTGTTAAATTTCAGTCATTTACTCTGTATTAATTACATCGTGTGAGAGTATGGTATGACTAACCTCTCACCAACATTACCCACACTACATAAGACATGCATAAGACATGCACAGGACTTCAGTGAGAGATTACTGGGTTTTATGCCATACTCTGGCTGACAACTGATACTGCTACAGTTTAGTGATTTCTAAGCTAGTGAAGGAAATAGCAGCTAATTTACAGCTACTGTTACCTTCAGCTTTAAGAAGTACTCAAGATAAAGAGCATTGTATAAAATCTCATTATTACTCTGTCTCCACCTACATTTTTGTTCCCTTTATTACTTATTCCACTCTCCCTGTGCTCTGTGTGTCCTCTTCTGCAGATCACAATAAGAACACAAAGAAGGACTGGGAACGACATGTAATATATTGTATATAAAAAGGTGAGCTTTGAAAGCACCAGGACAATAAACTGCTCCTCACTGGTATCTTAGACATCTTTGCTTCTTGTCATACTTTAAGCAGCAAATGCAAGCACTTAATCAATCATGTTTCTCAGATCCTGACCAGTGAATTTAATGGGAATGATGGAGTCCTTTGATTTGCTGACACTGTGAAGAGGAAACACTAAAAAAGGAAAAGTGTAACAACTTTTTCCTTTTTGTGCCACTTTGATATCAACATATACTTACCTGTAAAAGGTTTTGATATTCATGTCATATTTTAATAACCAAAGGAACTCTTTATACTGTCAATGATTTCTTATTAAGATGCAAATCAAGAAAAATCTCTGATCTTCTAGCAGAGCCTGAAAGCACTTCCTTAATTAGCCAGGCTCCATCTAACATTTGACAAGACTTCCCTCACCATAGAAAAAGGGACTTTAAAATTATCTTCTGAATTCACATTTGTGGTCAGCAACAAGGGGATAGAATTGTATATAAGCCATCCAAATCCTATGATAATTCTTAATTGTCACTAAAAATCATCATACATTCTCCTTAACAACAGAAATTGAGAATGCTTTGGTTTAGTTGTTTGCTGTATTTCACAAACTAGTTCTGACACCTGAGTTCCTTTAGATGCTAAAATGAAATGTCTCATGCTAGGCAAGCAGAACAGTATTTCACCAATTCAAAAGTAATTTCTAACTGCTTTAGGTAATTTTAGGTGAATTCACATTAGGTGAATTTTACTTCCTGCTTTCTGTCTCACCAGTTTATAGGCTTTGCAGGGTCTCCCTTTATGTTTTAAAAATATACCTTAGAAAATATGTCTATAAAGTATCTATGACAATTACATGATTACCACATCTCACCTGTTGCTGTCATCAGATAGTCCATAATTAACCTTCAAAGTGCTTTTACTATCTCAGCTTGAGTTATAAAATCCTTGAGATAAGCACCATGTCTTGCCTTTATTTTTAGAGAGCTTGCTTTCCTCGCAATCAATAACAGATTGATAATAAATTATTAATATTTCTGTCTCTCAGACATTGCTAAGGTCAATGGACATCCAAGTTCAAGCTGAAGGAGAACTGTGTCACATAGTAGCAGCTTTATGATTTTTGTCGTGCATTTTGGCAGGCTGACCAGTCATGCTGTAGTTATGGGCACACTGGAAAAACTCGAAGAAGGTAAAAATAGGTATAGGTGTTTTCCACCCACATTCAAAAGAGAAAATGCTCCAAAGAGGCTGAACATATATACTGGTCCCAATTCAAGAGTTAACTTCCATACCGAATTTTCAACTTCCCATTGTCATCGCAACTGCTCAGTATCTTAATTTAAAACCTGAGCCTGAGGAAATTTGTTTAAAGGCTGAACACACTAAAGTGAGGAATTTGCAGAAGCTAGGTCTCTACACATATATCTCTGTGAGGCAGTATTCTAATGGCACCATAGTTTAAAACTATGCAGCATTACCAGAGTATTACCTCACAGGTCTGACATGTTCAATCTTTGAATCATTAAAAAGATAATTATATGTCAATAACCATCAGACTAAAGCTTAAATAAAAACAACAATCTCCATCTACATGTTAGTGATTTTTATTTCTACATCTTAGATATCCAAAATAGATTATAATCTGGCCAGAACAGTGCTCTGTCATCTCTGTTGACCACCCAGATGCCAAACCTTGTTAGTTCTTATGGTCAATTTTTCACTCAAATTCACTAGCAGGTCAAAAAATATGCTTCTCTTTCCATAGAGGATAAAAGTGTCCCTAACCACAACCTTTTCACAGTGAAACAAATGAGCTAACCCTGGCAAGTCTGCTTCTCCCAGGCTGGGCTGCCATGGTGCCCAGCCAGAAGCTGCCTTACCCTCAGCGGTGTTTATCCGACTGGAGGCAAAGCACAGATCCAACAATGCAGCTCCTCTACAAAAGTAAGCAAATGGTGCATCTGCCTCCCTCACACCCTGCTCCAGTTCCCGCCACACTCACCGAGCACTTGATTTCCTTTCCTGAGACTGTGGACACGGCCTGGGCCACGTCCCCACCTTATGCCATGTTCTGCCCAGGTCCATCTCCATTCTTGTTCAGGTCAAACCTTGGGCTTCACAGTAACAGCAAACCAGCTATACTTTGGAGTTTTGGGGGGTTTTGAGGATTTACTTTGTTGGTGGTGGTTTGGGATGTTGTTTTACTCTGCTTGTCTATTTGTTTTTATTGCTGGGGCTGAGAAAAAAATTTCTGAAAAGATTGCCTTCAATTTCTTCTCTGCCAACTCGTGTCGAAATCTCTGTAGCCTTCAACAATCTGCCATGGCTTCCCGTGGGAGCACATTCAGAGCTCTAAATTAGGCGCTCTTAATTATACCTTTTTTTTTTTTTTTTTTTTAATTCTACTTTCTAATTTCTAATTTCTAATTGAAATGCAGGCTCCATGGAAGCTCTTGGCTACCTTGAAGAGGAGGCAGAGCGGGGGCGGCAGGACGGGCTGGGTTTGCTTCCCCCTCAAGAACTCTCCACAAAGTTCATATCAAGACGCAGCTCGGCACTGACACCGAACACCGCGACAGCCCAGCCCCGCGGCCACAAGCCCCCCGAAAAGCGGATCGCCTCCACAGCGCCACCGCCTCCCGCAGACCTCTCCGCGGCCGGGGAATGGCGGGCACACGTCCGGCGGGAACGCCTCCGCGCCGGACAGCCCCAGGGGGCGGCAGCGGGGATGATACGGTCATGTCCCGCCCGCCGCTGCCGGCACAGGCGCAGCTGGCGGCGCTGCGCCACCTGCCGGGCCGAAGCGAGACCGTCCCGCGGATGGCGCTGCTGGCGTCGGGGCTCGCTTCGCGGAAGGCCTCCGAGCAGCTGCAGCGGGGTTCACGGTGGGCTGCTGCCCTGCGCCGGGCCGTGGTCGGCTGCACTTGTGGCCGCCGTGCGGTAACGGCACCGCCACGGAGCACCCCGGCATGCTCGGGTGAGGGAAGGGCGTTCTCTCCGCCCTCCTTCTGCTCCCTCCTTTCCGTCAAATGTCGGGCGAGGCGCTTCAGCCTCCCCGGACCGGCTCGGTGGCCAAGGGTAAGGCCCAGGCCTGGCACATCCCAAAACCTGAAGTGAAGAAGTGGGCAACAATTCAGTCTGCCCAGCTGCCCTGACACAGGGCTGCCATTACTAAAGACCCTCCCATGGTGCTGCAGCTTCTTGCCAGCTCAGCAACTGGGAACAAGCACTGCCAGCAGCTGGGCAAGGAAGGGTGATGAAGAGGGCAATAAAGACAGAGCTGGAACCTTTTCTTGAGGCTGGAGCAGTCTAGGGTCACCCACTACACTTGTGCCCTGGCACCATGGTTTAGGGACAGGAGTCCTGCCTTCAGTATTGCTGCAGCACAGATGTCCTGCTGTACCCAGTCAGTGACCTGCATGATCTACCTCAAGTCACCCATTCACACTAGAGTGCAGCCCTGGCTTTTGATCCTCTGCAGAACACACCCCTCCGAGTCTCACCCCAGTTATTTCTTCACAAAACCAGTTTCCATTTGAGGTGACATTTGGTATTGAAAAAGACTGAATTTCTGCTTGGCATGGGGAATCCTGAGTAACATGCTTTCTTCCCATAAAGATAAGCAAGACAAACCCTTGATTTTGTTTATCTGTATCCAACTTCAGCAAAGTTTTCCCTGTACAAGCTCAGCATATACTCACTGATACAGTTTTTCTTTCTTTCTTGGACCTTTCCAGTTCTACAGTCATTCTAAATGTACTTCTCTGAGGCCTTTCCAAATTTTTTCAGCATCTTTTCTGAAACACTGATGTCAGAATTGGACACAGCATTCAATAGTGATCTCCTCATAGGTGCAGAGAAAACAAACCCAACCAGCCAACCAAAACCCCACATCACCTCCCAAGTCATACCTCTTTTTTTTAGGACAGTGGAGTTGCCTGCTCACAGGACACTTACACTGTCTGTCAATTTTCATCTTGCTGCCCAGAAAAAAAGATTGCCTTTCATAACACTAGACCTGCTTAAGTGCAGAAGAGGACCCTTTCTTTTAAAGCCTTACCCATAGTCTTAGCACAGAAAGTCCAGGTCCTTTTTCTAACATGGAGGGACCTACCTATACTGCCCTCCCCCTGAATTCAGTTTTTATCCTTAACTTAAAGTGTTATAGACAGCTTGCAGGTGTGCCCAGTCTTCTTCAAAAGCTTATTAACCCTTTCCCCCCCTAAGACAACAACAGCTACTAGAGGCTACACTCATTCTGACAATGTTATTTTTTAAAAAGTTAAACCATAGTGTAGGTCTGAGACAAACACCTTGCAGAGGACCGTTCATTAGCATTTCTTTTTCCAGTCAAGCTGGTGATCTTCTCAAAAAGTTACATAGTTTTTGGCAGACCAGGTTCAATTTTGACAGCGACTCTAAAACTATAGTGAGCTTGTTAAGTATACAAATCTCATAACTCTGGTCCTCCTTCTTAGTGTGCAGTGCCTGGAATTGTGTGATGAAATTCACCAGCCAGTGTAACTCTTGGTGGGACTAACACAGGTTAGTTTCTCATTTTCAGACCTACAGTCAGTCACAAGAAAGGATCTAGTTCAATATAACCATAACTAAGGAAAGAAGCAACACCATTTAGTAAATACATTGTCTTCAAAGTCCAAGCTAGAAATACTGGTACCTTGTTCTGAAAAAAATACCCAATGTACCCAAGCTAGTGAACAACAGCAGGGTATTCACATCATGAAATTAGAAGCAAGCCTATGGATTTGTGCATACATGTGTGTATGTAGCAGGTACAATGGGAGGAAAGTGTCCTCCTTGGGAAACTTAAAGGAATCCCACCCATTTGTATGAAGCCAAAAGTCATACCTTACAAGAGTGAATTTTCTGCTTTGACAGCAGAGTAGACTAGGAGATCACCTCTTTCTTCCTTTGAGTAGCAAAAATTTAGCACGAAGCCTTTTCAGCACTTTGTGTTATTCTACAAATGCCAAAATACAGAACGTGCTGGAGAATCCAAGTGTAGCCTTGCTTATAAGCAGGAATGATCTAGCTTGAGTACCATTTAAAAAGAACAAAACCAACCAACCAACAAACCAAACAAAAACACAGAAGAGAAGGCAGACAAAAGAAGAAGGTAATAATAATGAAAAATCAATCCTGGAGGGCATGCATCTTCAGGAACTGAATTTTTTTATTTCTTCTTTGCCTAAGAAACTATACTATGCTATTTTATCTCTGCTTTTCTCTGTAAGCTCTTTGATGGGTGTCTTATTTTAAGGAAGATCATCAACAGTTTCAATTATTTATGAATGCTACAGAAAAAAAACAAGGCATGGAAGGCAGGCAGTAGGATGAAGAACACAGAACTCTAATAATTAGAGGTAAGTTACTTCTTCAGGTATTTTTTTCTAAATAGGAATGATTTTTCTTCACAAGGATAAAAGCATGTCACTACATAGTGGAAGGGCTAAACCAGGAGCTATCAAATTCCTGATAATAAATATAATCTAAAGCAGCTTCCTAAAAATCTTCATTTAACATTCATCTGATTCAAATTCCTGGCTGGGAAGTTCCTACACTCATAGTAGAGCTCACTTTTTTTTTTTTTTAACAGTGCCCTAAAACTGATTTAATCAGTCCTTTCAGTTATTTAAGACACCTAATAAGGCTGCCATAGATGTAATCTCTTCCTCAGTTTTGTATTTTAGCTAATGCTTTATACCATATGGAATGAGCTGTGCTGTAGGCTGCAGATTCAGGGCAATGTTTTATCTCTCTGTCCTCTCCCTCCACCCACACCACAAGCCCAGTGGAGATTCCTTCTCTCACTACTATGTGTTTTATTATTTTCCTGATTGATCTCTAACCTATAGATTGAGCCAGTTTGAAACAACCATTTTTTTACAGAGCGGATATTTTGGTTGGGTCATTTCTCAGAACTGATTTAGAGCCTACTCAATCTGTTAACTCAATCTGTTCAAAATGAAACAAACAAACAGAAACCCAAAACTCAATGGCAGGGATCTCTGGCAGAGGCAGCAGATAAAGGTGAGAACAAGCAGCTCTGTGGGTGGGGTTGATGTCAATAAAATACCGATTCAGCTCAGCTGTAACCAGAATAGTTCCTCTGACCACACCTGTAGTCCTTATCGCCTACTCAATCATATTGCCTGTATATGTCTTGTTTAATTGAAGTACCATATATTGTGGGTCACTTTCCCTGTATTAGTACATGATGAAAGACTTAACAGTCAAGTGAAGGAGAAAGAAAGAGGCAGCTGTTACACTTTGCATTCACCTTCCTAATACATGACTGGAAGAATCTGGAGGCATGTCTCAGGCAAGCATCAAAACAGCTATTATACAAATATGTTAGAACATCAAAGCGAAAGCTCCTGTGTACCCTAGTTGATTTCCATTGCAAATACAAAGCTAACTCATTTATTTTCCACTTTGCACTCATGATTATTTTAATTTAACTTGTTTGTCCGGAGGCAGCCGTCATGTTGATGCCATGGTGCTGTGTCACACAAGCTATGGCCTGAGACACCCCAGATGGGCATCTCAGTATCAAGAGAATTTATTCACGCCTCACACAATATGTATTGTACAAGAAAGCTTGCAGTGGTATTTTGCAAAATAACAAAATCTGTTTCTCTGTAATGTTACAGATATTTTAAGAATCCCATATGGGCTACCTAGTCTATTTATCTGAAGATGGTCAGAATATACCTTAGTGGCAGATAGATCTCAGGGTGCACTTACTGGAATTGAAAGCAGATCATCTGCAGATCCAGTCGTCCTTCTGCATGTGAAACACCAAAGGGAAGCTGCTGCATTAGTGAAACCACTACTGGTGCCAAGGCTGACATCTAACTGCAATTTTATTAAAAGACCAATTACAGGTCTGTCACAGAGCCGCAATTCTACTGAGTTTTGAAGAGGAGATGACAGCTGTAATTGTGAATAACAATACAAATATACCCTGGAGCCATGCAGGAGAAAGAAAGAAAAAAAATCTTAGCCTTATAACCAGTGAATTTAACTTCAGTCATTGGCTGTTGCAGGCATCTCACAGGTTCATAGAAATTAGGATTGGAAGGGACCTTAAGAGCATGTTACAGTTGGGAAGTTTTCTTAATAGTTATCCTGAATTTATTTTGCTGCAGTTTCAATGAACTTTTCTCCTGTTTATCAGGGAACAGTGAGAGTGGGGCTGTTCTCCAAGGGAAGACAAGGTGAGAGCCTAGGATGACTCCAGCCCAGGCAATGCCTTCACCAACCAGTGTGCAGCCTCACATGCAACAGGTAAGCAGGGCAAGTTGCACTCTTGTGCTTATGGAAAGGAAAAAGAATTGTGAATATATGCTTTAAAAAGTTGCATAAAATCATGCACTCAGTTCTTGCATTTGGTGCTGTTCTGTCTCAATACAAGCTTGTGAAAGGATCTTGTTTCTTTGCTGTTGTTACTGTTCTGGGGTGAGGTTTGGTTTGGTTTTTTTTCCCTTGGTAAGAATGAGAAATGCTTCACATGTTCAGATACATGAACATGTTCAAGAAGTAGGCCATGAGAACTATGCATAGTTTGCAGTGCTATTTCTTTTATCAACACAACTATCTGTATTCTTTTTTTCTTGAAGGCATTACCAAACAATTTGAGTCTTCAGTATGGGAAAATCAGGTAAAGTGCAACAACATGCACTATAAATTGTCCGCAGTGTCAGGTAAGATGGTAGAAGCCCAGACCTCTGTTGTCCCAACTACTGTAGCATGAGAATTGTCAGCATTGTCTCTGAGCATTGGTCATCCTCCACATTTTTAGTAAATTCTGGGACCAAATATTTTTTTTAAATTGCTCAATACTATTAAATACTCATATGAAAACCATAGGCTGAAATCTAATAACTGCCTCCCATCATCTTCCCAAGCTACCAACTGTTCAGCTTTTCTTCCAAACAGTATCTATGAAAGATTTGAGAGGATAGAAAAGCTCTCTGAAGACTGAAAATGTGAGT
>JANHGN010004389.1:76783-87136 GCA_024605025.1 Megaceryle maxima
TTTCTCTTTTCTTTTCTCTTTTCTTTTCTCTTTTCTTTTCTCTTTTCTTTTCTCTTTTCTTTTCTCTTTTCTTTTCTTTTCTTTTCTTTTCTTTTCTTTTCACTTTTCAGGTTTAGTTTTCTGTGTTCTGTGTGTAATTATTTACATTTGGTTGGATGTGTTTGTAGGTGTCCATTGGTATGCTTAAAGTCGGGATTTTAAAGTGCTGTTTGGTGCACATCACACTTAAAGTAAGATGCTAGGTCCCTGCTAAATTAAAAGTAAGGTCACTCATTACAATTCCTAAAATGGATTTAAGAGCCTAATATTAGAATTTATTTAAAAAACCCCAAACAACAAAACCCACTCAAAATGGGGCCTGGCATTTCACAGAGCTGGTGGACTGTCACATTATCAACAGTATTATTCTTAAATATTTGTTATTGCTCTAACTTTCCAAGAAAGTGATACTTCTACTAAGGTGTGTCTGTTCCCCATTCTTCTATCCCTCCTCCATAGGTTTTGAACCCTTTTGTCTCTCTCAGTTAAATTTAAAATGTGAAATTCTCAATGAATATAATATTTTATGAAAATCTGTGACTGTATGGAGGAAAGATACCCAGTCTGATGCCAATTTTGTGGAAAAGGCAGACAGAACATAGCTGTTATACATTCTGTTTGGCAGTGGATCAGTGGCCAAACAAAGTCTGCGCAGTCCCAGACTAGTCACAGCACAGTTTATTCTGCCAGGTGATAGTGTAATAGGCAGTGTGGAGAGAGATCCGGCCGTTTGAAGTGAGGAGGAAGAAAGTGAAGTTACAGAGCAAAGAGCATAAATTTGTAGGAAATCAGGTTTCATTCAATCTGGTGTTTACAGGACACCTTGGGTTTGCTATTGCCAGATGATTGCAAATGCCAGAAGATCATAAAATGATGTAAATTGCTTGATACAAGCAAACGAGAACATCTCGTTTGCTGTTTTGTTTTTTATCTTCTGTTTACTGAAAATTTTATCCCGTATGGAAGAAATCATATCATATTTCAGTCATCACAGGCTGCATTGAACACATGAGAATCATACTTGTCTTCCATATGAGATGCCCAACTGCAGTTCAGTTCTCTATAATAACATAGGGATGCTGAGATAATAAATATGATCATATAAGTTAAATCAGAGGAAACCTACTTTTTCTAACTGGGAAATTAGCTAGAATGTGGTTCTTTTTCTTGACTCTGTTGAAGTCAGTATAGACATGTTTAGATCAGGATAAAAGCTTGATTTTAAAACAGTTCAGTATTTTCTGTTTATTTACATTTGAAATGCCTATGTATCCATCTTATCTTGGACAAATTGCCTGCTGCTGTAGACCTGGGATTACCTTTCTAAAGATGGGAATGATATTACTGAAAATATTAATGCTTGCCTATTTGTTTTAATTAAATCCTATTTATAAAGAGCATTTTAATCCTCAGCCAAACAAGCTGCATCAATGCAAATGAATCACCATTGCCCTTTATGATTTCATTATGTAGATACAGTTTTCTAAAATGCTGGAGCTAAGATCTAAGATAATTTTCCTTCTCCTAAAGTCATTCAGGATAAGGGAAAACACCAACTGATTTTCATTTGTATGCTTTTGGTTTATAGGCTGAATGAGTGCCAGATGATCATCATCAGCAATCACTACTTGATTTAATAGAGGAAAATAGAAACTTGTGACATTAGAGTATCAGTTGTCTTTTATGGATTATTTTAGAAAGGTATTGCTTCCAAATATTCTCCTGGGTATTTTTCAAGACAGGAATGTGAACACTAGCAACAGGAAATCTTAATGATTCAGGTCACTGCAGACAGAAGTCCATTCAGCAACAAGTCTTGGGTGGAATTTGTAGCTAAATTTAAGAACTTATTAGCAATTAGGATGTACTCTGTACTTTGAAATTCTGAATAACAGAGAGAATGCTATATACATGCTTTTTAAAGCAAAAAATATCCTGCATTTCAGCAATAGTGCAGGTTTGTGTGTGTTTAATATAGTAAAGTTTATCTTGGACCCCTTTTTGCCTCAGTAGTCCTCTCCTTCTTCTTCATTTTAAGTGATCTTGCATATAGTTATGATCCTGAAGGCTGTCTAAAGATTACTTTTTTTAAGGAGGTGTACTTTTAATTTGTTGCAAGTTCTTTGTGGTAGGGGTAATAGGCATTAAAGTTTATGATTCTATGTGATAGTTTTGGTTCTGTCTAGGAGCAAGTTTGGGAGAAGCCTCCTTGTCCATCACAGAGTATAAGCTAAGGGCATCACCATGAAGGAAAAAACCAAACAAGCTATGGGCATCACCATGAAGGAAAAAAACAAACAACTCCCCCCCCCCCCAAAAAAAAACCCCACAACAAAACAAACCAGAAATTAAAGCAAACAAAACCACTCCCTCTGATCATGCTAAAGATATTTTAAATTAGTGATAAACTGACAGAAAAGTAATGTAAGAATCAAAATACAAAATTCTGTTTAGAAGATATTATACTTTTGAAATAAGATTTAACTGTGTGTTAGTTATATTTCACAATATGGAAGCATGTGCATATGAGAATAGATTTTCTTGACAGCTCAATGTGATGGTAGACACTAAGGCAAGCAGTCAGATTTTAGAAAGCACTTGGTTTACTTTAATATGCAGACAAATAGTATAGAAAATATGTTTTAAAATACCTCTTACATGTCTTTATGGGAAGTGTTGAGGGCACAGTGCTTCCAAAACTAAACTTGCATTGGTGTCGGAGATTGCCATTTGGTAAAACATCTGCAAATCTTGTGTGTCTGAACCTAACTGCCAGCAAGAGACTTCTCTGGCATTTAGACACAGTGACCGTTCTCTGGTATCTGCTGAGCATACAAGTCCAGTGCTCAGGATTCCAGTCTTTTCCGTCTTGAGGACATTTCAAGTTTGAGGAACTTCCTTAGAGCAATCTTCCATTCTTACAGCTGGTAAAACAGAGCATGAAGTCTAGTATGAAAGTGGCTTATTTAAGGTATTTTTGTTGCTCCTTTTTGTGTATTTCTGAATGCTCTTTTTGTTGGTTAAACCAACCATTCTCTGAAGGAAAAGATTCCTCAGTACATACAATAGCAAATTATTACTTCCAAGAAAGTGGGTTTTTTCCACTTCAGGGCTTTTCCATTTCATGTCTGTTCAGTAACCAGGGACCAGGCCAGTAGTATGCTTTTCCTTTTTACAGTATGTTGTGATGTTAGAACTTCCTGCAGAATTATATGTTTCATATGTTTTTTATGTCTTAATCACATTTTTTTAAAGTGCTTCCATATGTAAGCATATATTGGGTTACAGTTTACTGAACATGCTTATGCACTGATAAACTGATAAGGCCTGCATCCAGCAGCCTTTAATTCAATATGTGTCTTTCTATTGACTTCCAAAAGCTTGGGTTTGGGCTGGTGGACTTGCTGGTATAGTCAGTGGATTGAGGGTGACAGTTTTCTCAAAGGTGTCCACTAGCAATTACTTCCTTACAATTATAGTGGTTTAGTAATGTGTCCTATAGCAAGATGCAATGCTTTTCCTTCCATCTCCATGAATCAGACATCTACTCATGTTTCAGTTGGCCCTTGTCAAAGACAGGCGAAGCACCCAGTCAAACAGAGAGGCTGGGTATGTGGTTGGAACGCCTACATGTATGTCTGCAGGAAATACTAATGTGTGCACAACCAGACTAGTATTTTCTGGATTTAGGAAACCCACATGGAAATGCACTCTAAGTGCTCATATAGGAGGTATTTTATTAATTTTATTAATTTTCCTTTTTTCCCCTTCTCTGATTGGGAGATTCATGTCTGTCCATGGCAACCCTTTACCAGGAGCCCTTGCTACTTTCCCACAAGGCAGTCTTTCTGGGCAAATACCCCTAAGGGAAGCAGGCCACAGACAAAGGATGAGTTTCCTACATAAGGCCATAAGTTGCTGGAAGTGCATGTGAGGTAAGTGAAGCACATGTTGGCTTTTTGTAGGAGGTGCAGTCCTACTTGTGCTTCACCCATTTTTTTCTTTCCAAGCAGGAATCATTAACAAAATCAAGCACCAGTATGTCCCCTGTTGCTAAATCAGGTTCTGGAGGAGCTCAAGCAGACATGTAGGGAAAGCTGAAAAATGTAAAGCAGCTCAATATAGCACCCCTTAAGTGCAAGTGGAGAGAGGTAGATGAAGCTGCTTATTTCATTGTGTGGAACCCCTCTTGAAAATCTTCTGGTTTGTGCATATACCTTGGGAATCTAGTGTCCTAAACAAGAGAGAAGCCATCAGATAGGTACCTAATGACCATGGCATAGATCTTCTGGAAGAAGTAGAGACTTTGGGAGAGAGAGAAGTTCTTAGTTCATAGGTAGTGAAATCAAGAACTTGGAAGCTTGTCACAAAGGTAAAATTGGAATATTTTATAAAGGGTCAGTGAATGAAAGCTGAGAAAAAGAAACTTTACTTCATATATTTATTCATAGTCAACAATAAATTGGGGCAATCAGAAAGGGATTGATGCTGAAATCTATTCAGGTCATGCCATTCATGGGCATTTGTTGATAGTTTGAAGAACATCTTCAGAAATAGATGTGTGAGAGATGCACAGAAACATTCTTCATTTATCTAAATTGCTTCAGATGTAGTACGTTGAACTCAGTCTTGGTTTAGGGGCTGCATGCTGATGGAGTTTTACAAAAAGCACATTTCATTTGATTCTCTTGGGACATCCCAGATGTTGATAAACTGGAAAGGACTGTGCCAGTATTTCTGTCATATGGTGACAAAGAAAAACATGTACAACAGAAATGTACTGTGCAATGAATCAAAAAACACAGTTTCTATTCAGATCACAGCCCTGTGGGTTGATTATTATAATTTCAGCCCTCTTAGAAGTGTGTTGCTAGAACTGCACTATAAAGAGAAGATATAACAGAAAAAAAGTAATAAACAACAATAAATTAAAAAAAAAAAAAAAAAAAAAAAAAGAGGGAAAATATTTATTGCAATAACATTGAAACACTTAAAATCTTTTCACATTCAGAGTGTCACATTAGCCTTTGTGCACCAGTGGCATTTAAATTAAAACCAGTATGTTTCCACAAATAGAAAAGTTGGTTTTGATGAAGGGAGCATTTCTGATGAAAAAAGCTTCCATTTGAATTCCCTGATTGCATCTATAAAGCAATTCCTTTGAATAGTATCCTGCTGGCATGCTGTTGATGACAATAAAGCTAAATATAAGTACAGAGGGATATCTGCAAATGTGTGTGTGCATTTATAGATTTATACATCATGTATATGTTTATATATGTAACAGAAAATTTGAACTAATTGGGAAACTCAGCTTATCTAATTCAAATGCATATGTGATGTGATCTAATGATCCCTTTTGCCCAAATCTTTTCAAACAGATACAGTTTCTTGACAGCATAGAGAATAAGCAATGCCTGCTAATGTCACACCCAAAATGATCAGATTATAGATGCAACCCTGCCACAGTGCACATGCTTGTATGAAGACCTACACACAGTTGCTGAGAATGGACATCTTGGATGTCCACAGGCTGGAAATAACAGGGTAGAAATCTAAGATTTTCACAAGAAGTTATTTTTTAACCTTTTTTAACCTTTTTTTTTTGCCATTTCTTGTAAGAAGTATATCTTGGAGTCATTGTTTCACAGTATCTGCCTTTAAAAGAGAAAAAGTACTGCTACTTTTTATTGTATTTATTCTCTACTTTTTGTTATATAATTATTCATATAGCTAAGATTAGGACGGTTTTAATCCATTGAATTGTTTCTTCTGTATCTGTTCTTCAAATTCTACAGAGGGAAGTAAAGTTGATTTGCTTATGTGTGCATTTGAAGTGAATGCCAAGGCAAAGCCATCTTCCATCACAGTATTTTTCATTAGGAACCACTGCTGTATGAAACTTCATGGTTTTTAAAGGTGGATTGTTGTACAATAACAAAGACAAACGTAAACTACAAGTCTGAATCCATCACTGATATTGCTTACTTGTTTAGAATGTGTTCAGAGAGAAACCTCTTTTAGTGGGTTCTATCAGTTGTAGCTGGTAGAAAGATCAATTAGAGGCTTTATTTTCTTTCTGGTTTTTTTTTTTGTTTTGTTTTGGTTTTGGGTTTTTTTGTTTTTTTTTTAATTATTCCACTTTCACTGTCTTGTACTTATGAATGTATCTTATTCTGTATTCATAAGAAGAGTGAATTCTAGTCTGGTGTATCATGTCTTTGATAAAATCCATAGAGCATCTACTATTCTATAAAGGGACTATATTTATACTGAGAAAGCAATTATTTAGTATTGCACCTCTTGTATATTTTAAGTATGTAAATATTTTCTATGATTCTGAAGTTGGAAGAACTTGAGACAAAGAAATTTTGCTTACTTTCTATTTTCTTTACCTTTTAATCCAAATAGTAATAATTTTCTAAATCTAAAATATTTTAGTTATTAAGCAATATAATTTTTTTTTTCAAGTGATTTACTTATTGCAGAAAATGGCTAAATATTCTCTTCCATCAACACTACTGCAGGTGTACAGCATGTGGGAAAATCATCCTGAAAGACCAACACTAGGAAGCACTGAATCTTTTAATGCAGATCTCTATTTACAAGGGTAGCATTGTCAACTTGCAGGGTGCATTTAAACTTTAAAGTCCTGAGGTCATGAGATTAGGTAAAAATCTTGATTGTCAGAAAAAAAAAAAAAAAAAGGAAAAAAAGGTTTGTAGTCAAAATTGTTATAGAAAGAACTATAACACATGACTAACGTGAATCCAAGTCATCAGTAGTAGATAAAGTTTAACATGATAAATGGAGCAGAAATCAGAGAGCAGAAAATAGTCATTGGCAATTTAATCAATAAGTAGATAGACCACAGTGTAAATATCTGCTGATGGTTGTAGTATCTGGGGTAACAGGGAAAGGGTTCAGTGCTTCTTCTGTTTTGTAATGCTTTAGCAATGCTTGTAGCCATAAACCTGCCTTAAAACACCAATTAAAAAGGTTTTATGACTGTTTTGCATCACTGAAGAGATGCAACAGATCAACACTTATCAACAAAACTAGCCTATTGTTTTGCCTATTTAAAAAAAACCAACCCTGAACAACATAAAGTAATGAGTGCCTCATGTCTGAAAACAACACATCCCACCTGCTGAGTGTTCCTCTCCTTCCCTGTAAATTAACCTCAGAAGAAATTATTTCAATGAACTAATTGGTTATAGGCTGTTTGGCCTATAATGTAAGCTGGGGAAAGCCTTGGGCTGAGGGCTGACAAGGAAGGTAGGCAGCATCTGGAGCGTAGAAGCATCAGGGACCTGACAATGAAGATTTAGATGAGAAAAGCTGCAACTGGAACAGGTTTGTGAAGATTTACCTTTGTGACAGCTGCTGCTGTACAGAGCTTTTCTCCAAAAGGTTTTCTTTGGTCACTTTTAAATCTTCTTATCCACCTCTTTTCCCCATCTGTATATACCAGTCTAAACTAAAACACAGTCTGTGCTGTGTTTTGTATGCTGTTCTTCTTTGCTGTTTCATTGATTTAATATATAAGAAGAAAAAAGCTATATTTAGTAAGTAACTCACCAATATAGGAGTTGTATTTCATAGTAAGGAATAAGTATTTCTATGAAAAATACTTTGCAACTGTGACCTCTCATCAGAGCTTTTAAAACTCTTTTATGAAGTCTGTTAAGTACATAAGCCTACACCATTGTTACCTGTAGAGAGTGCTCATGGATTAAAAAGAAAAAAGCAGAACAACAAAAAAAAGTCATTATTCAGGCTAACCTTCTTTATATAGTCTAAATGAATTCATTTTTAAAGTATGATTTTCAGAATGCAAGATCTAATCATTTGAAAGGATCAAGGACAGAGAAGCTATCCTCACCCTTTGGAAGGTGCTCCAGTGGTGAAGTACTATTCCCCATGCATTTACGTCATATATCTGATCTGAACTTGTCTGCTGCATCTTGTTTGTAGTGTTGCCTTTTACCTGTAAGAGCCTCCCGTCAAAACTCTTTTAGACAATGATCAAGTCAGACATAATTTTCATAGGATAAAAGCTGCATTAAAGAGTTTCTTCCAGTCTTTTATTTGTGATGCTCTTTAGTGAGTTTCTTCAAGTGTACATGCCAGGCATTGATACAGCTTTCCAACGCTAGATGCTTGAGTACCAAGTATAGAGTTAAACCAAGTTCTCCAGCCCTATTCAGGCTTCTTCCACAGAGGCCTCCAGGGGTGAATTTTTCCCTTTGGCCCTGACAGCACATCGGAGGCTCTTGTTCAGTAGACTCATGTCCAAGCTTAGTGCCAAGTCTTTTTAAGAATTGTTGCCCCCAGCATAAGCTCTCTTGCTCTGCAAAGAGGACCCTACTCTTTTTTTTTTAATTTTTAAATATAAAAATTGGTTCTCTAAGTAATGTGCCCAGAGGCTTGCAATGGCAGAGCCTGGAAGAAACAATCAAACTACTAAATATACAATATCCTTGCCAATAGGCTATTAATTTACTTGTTTCTTCCCCTGTACTTTCTGTTCTGTATGACTGAATATTTTCCTGGTTCCCACACGTGGGCTGAGGCTATACATGCTCTTTTCTTTAGATTTGGTCTAGTTTCATCTGATGAACAGAATATACTTTAGGAATGACAAGGTGATAATGTTATTTCTAATCACAGTTATTATTGCTTCAAAATCTTATCTATAGGATTAATTATTTCCTGTAGTTGTGTGATGAATAAAATAGTCATCTCAAGTTTATTATGAAATGCCTTCCATCTCATTTAACTTGGGATTAAATATCTTTTATTGCTGCTAGGCTCTGTTCAGGGTGGGACTCTTCCCGTTTCCTCTGGAGAGCTAATATCATGCTGGTTTGTAATATACATTAGCAGCCCAACCCTTTTTCCAGGGATAACCTCTGGTTATGCCTGTTTCAAATGCTTCTGCTTTTAAAAAGTGCATCAAGAAATGAATTATTTCAAGAAAAAGGAGCTTCAACCTGAAATCTGCTTCATGGGCTGAATACAGAGGAGGTATAAGTAAGATAACTTTATATAGTAATACTGTGTCTTTAAATGCTTCTATTTGAATGGAGCAACTGCTTTATTGGAGAAAAAAGAAAACTTGAATCCTTAGGATAAGAAACTATGTGAAAATAAAAATTACTCCTATGAAAAGCTGATCCAACCGAAGTTAGTAGGTATTCTTAACAATTTCAGGAGTTTTTAATCTTTGTTGCAATGAAGGAGGCCTCTTTTATCTTTAGTTATAATTTTCTCATGAAATCCTTTGCTAAAGCGGTTGTCTGGTGTAAGGTATAGAGATTGTAGGTCTGCAGTCAAGTGCAGCCATGCTGGATCCTACCAAAGGCCCAGGCAGTGCAGCAAGATGCCAATGGTGCCTCCTTTCTGGCAGGGAGCAGAGTGGTTGATGTGATGTGAATGGAGATGGCATTGGCTCCCTGTTTCTGGTCACCTGGCATCCATGATGAACTTAAAGTCTCTTGCTGTTGGAGAGGGCACATTGTTACATGTGGTTAGGCACTGTCTGGTAGCAGGAGGGTTGAAATATCACCAAGACTGCTAGCTTGCACTATGAAGGAGAGTATCAGCATGGACAGGGAGAGCTGCTGTGTTAAGGGGAATCAGAGAGTACAGACAAATTATGTTCTGCTGTTAAGCTGGGAGAAGAGAATACTGAAAATGGATCTATCAGTGATTATCAATATCTAAAAGACAGGTGTCAAGAGGATAGAGCCAGACTCTTCACTGGTGCCCAGTGATAGGACAAGGGACAACTGGTATAAACTGGAAGATCCATGTGAACAGAAGGAAAACATTCTTTAGTTTGAGGGTGACAGAGCACTGCAACAGGCTGCCCAGAGACTTTGTGGAATCTCCTTCTCTGGAGACTTTCAAAAGCCACCTGGATGTGTTCTTGTGCAACCTGCTCTAGGTGAACCTGCTTTAGCAAGGGGGTTGAACTAGATGATCTTCACAGGTCCTTTCTATCCCCACCATTCTGTGATTCGGGGATATGAGGCTCCTCAAACATCATGCAGTGCTCTTGAGCAGTGTGGCATTGATATACCTCATGGAATCATAGACTCATTATGGCTGGAAAGGACCTCTAGGATCATCAAGTTCAACCTTCCTCCTAACATCTTTCTATCCATTGGACCACAGCCTCAAGTGCTACATCTACTTCTTTTTTAAACACCACCAGGGATGATGACTCCAGCACCTCCCTGGGCAGCCTGTTCCAGTGCCTAACCACTCTCTCAGTGAAGAATTTCTTCCTAATATCTAATCTAAACC